>JAHWFO010075987.1:0-15032 GCA_023313115.1 Rhysida immarginata | reverse complement strand
TACCAACACGACAATGCTCCGTGCCACAAAGCGAGGCGTGTACAGCATTGGTTTGCGGACTCAGGGGTCGAAGAAATGGGTTGGCCGACACAAAGTCCCGACCTCAATCCTATAGAGAGTCTGTGGGATGAATTGGAAAGACGCTTGCGGGCCAGATCACATCGGCCAACTTCTGTACCTGAACTGTTCTCGCTCTTCGGGAGGAATGGAGGAACATTCCGGAAAGTACCTACCAACATTTGGTGGTAAGTCTTCCCCGAAGGGTGGAAGCTGTGATTCGGGCAAAGGGATGTGCAACGCCCTATTGATTTCCATGAAATCGTGGCTAGAGCGCAAACGTACATGTGTCCGGATATTTGTGATCATATAGTGTATACAGGGTGTTTCAAACTTATGTACAATAAATTTAGTGACGTATTCTTCAGGTCAAAAGAAGACGAAAATGTTCTATAGCACTTTGTCTGGAAACGATTTATTTACGTGATACAGCCAACTAAACCCGTGGCTCCAAATTACAGGAATTGTTCAAAGTGCCCGCCACCAGCTCGCACGCACCCTTCGGCTCGTTGCATGAGCGACCATCTGATGTCATGGAAGAATTCGTCGCCAGCATTACGAACGGTTTGGCATGCATTTTCAATTCGTTGTCGCAGATCCATAATGTTAGGATTTCTGTGCTATAGACGATCGTTTTTACATGACGGGTTCTTGTCTGTGGTTCATCATGTATGATGTTCATTATCACATCCTCCTCATCTGGAGAATGTGCTAAAGGCCGCCCTTGTCCTGTTTGACGGCCAAAGGAACCACGCTCTCTCAAATGTCTGTCGACAGATACAAATGTTCGGTTATTTGGCAAATGTCTATTTGGAAAGCATTCTTGGTAGAGTCTTCTTGCTTCCACAGCATTTCCGTCCGCAAGACCATACATTAGGTGCATGTCAGTGTATTCTGCACTGGAATACGTGTACATGACTTTTTTTTACGTAAATCGTAATGCGTATGTCAAAGCACGCAATTGATATTCCTAGTGGATGTACAGTAGTGAAACTACAGTAATGGAAACAACCGTATACAACTAATGGAACAACCCTAAAGTAGGTTTAAATGGAACAAACCACTCAACCTAGTGTTGGGTCGAAACGCTGGAACTGCTAAAATATCGTCCGCTAACTACCGTGCTTCCCTACTGTATGATACTGGATTACTCGCAAACAAATCGTTTCCAGACTAAGTGCTATAGAACATTTTCGTCTTCTTTTGACCTGAAGAATATGTCACTAAATTTATTGTACATAATTTTGAAACACCCTGTATATATATATAGATAGATTTATTTATTTATACGGGAGAAGAAAATTCTATTAGCATACGAGGTCTGTTCAAAAAATAACCAAACTTTTTTAATTACGCGGCAAAGGATCGTCGTAGCGACGAGCAGTTGGCAATACTGCAATTGTCATATCCTTCTGTTTAATGGACTATTTACAAGTTTTTACATGCTGTTTAGTTTTTTAGTTATTGCTATTTGAATGCAACATGTTTCAGTGGTCGTGACGATTTTTGCAATGTCCGATTTACGAGAACAACGATGCAACGTGAAATTTTGCGTGAAACTGGAGAAAACATTCATGGAAACGTGAGTTGGGTTTACAGATACAACTTTGAGACCGAAGTTCAGTGGTCACAGTGGGTTGCCAAAAAAAAAAAAAAAAAAAAAAAAAAAGGCAGGTTCGGTCCTCTGCCAAGGATGATGCTCACCATTTTTTTTCCGTTTTCAACGGAGTTATGCATTTTGAATTTCTGCTTCAAGACCAAACAGTCAACCGCCTGTCCTAAGAAGACGTTTGGAAACATTGCGCGAAAAAAATTCGCAAAAAGAGACCACTGTTGTGGCAAAACGACTCAGAGTTGCGCTTCATGCTTGCACCTGCCCACTCAGCCTTGTTATTTTGCCAGTGTTGTGCCAAAATCAGATGACTGTCTTCCCCCAGCTTCCCTACTCCCCAGACCTAGCTCCCTGCGACTTTTTTCGATTTTCAAGTTGCATCGTTGTTCTCATAAATCGGACATTGCAAAAATCGTCACGACCACTGATACATGTTGCATTCAAATGGCAATAACTAGGAAACTACTCAACATGTAAAAACTTGTAAATAGTCCATTAGACAGAAGGATATGACAATTGCAGTATTGCCAACTGCTCGTCACTACGACGATCCTTTGCCGCGTAATTAAAAAAATTCGGTTATTTTTTGAACAGATCTCGTATAAGTACTGTAACGACTTCCCCCTCCCCCCCGAGACGATTTTCTCGGTTCTTTTGTTAAAAAAAAAATTCTTGATAAATGTAATTATTGTATTGATTTCCCGATAATTTTATTCAACGATAAAAAAACTCTTATTTATGTGACAAACCGATCTTGGTAACCTACCCAACAATGGACGCACGCGCAACAATGCGGTTATTAATAACAGACTGAAAGAAGAACTTGACAGTTAGTTGTTGCCAGTTTTTTTTTCATTCAGACAGACCGCTTCCAGCTTCGGACTTGACCAGTTCTACTCCGTCTTGGTCCTCCACGTCTTTACTAGCACAGCCATGGTGTTCAACTTTCATTTCATTCCATAGGCATTCAGTCGTTTCTTTAAACATGGGAACCGACCATGTTTTTTTGGTCCAGTCGATAACTGGCGAAAGGTTCCAATGCCTTGTAAACTGTTCCTACCCTGCTGCTTGATGATTAGTTTGTTATTATTGATTCAAACAGGTGAAATTCTCACTTTCATACGGCATCCATGATTCTCTATCGAGCACCATTTTTGCGAGTTTACTTGTAAGGTAATAATGAAATTTCTTTTGATACTATTTCAACATTAACACGTATAAGGAACGCCATGGCGCACATTTCGGTTTTTTTTTATTAATAATTAACTATTACTTCATAGTCTTCCTTTAGACATAAATGGAATTTGAAATTTCTTTCTTATTCCTTATAGGGAATTAGTCTGTCTCAATGAATATTTAAATATTTAAACTCAATTCGCATAATGTAGCGATTAATATTTCTCATTACAGTATTTTGCTGTATTAACGTACATTTAAATATTTTTTTTTATTACTTACTTTGAGAAATATTTTTCTTTTGCATTGGAGATCACAATGCCAATTCCTCAATTGAATCATACTGTCCAAATCGTGCACGTCACCCCCATGCAACATAAAATGCTCGCGGACAAAGCTCACGGGCAAAGCCGAGGAGATAGTCCAAAACTCAGGAGGGGAGTGGGTATAGTTTTTCCTATGCAGTGTTGCCAGACTTTAGGGGGCGATTGCATTAAATAAGGCATTAATTCTTTTGTTACTGATATTTGCTGTTCTTCTTCTCTCATAACATGGCGCACATTCCGAAAAAGCATAAAATCACTGAACCAGTATTTAAACCGGAGTGGGAGAATCTGTTTTTTTTTTTCATTGTTCACAGATCGGATTCCAAATGTTTAATATGCAATCGTGTCCTATCGGGGGAAAAAAATACAATTCTACCTGACATCCAGAAAATTATCACATTAAAATGAAGGAAATAAAATGGTAAACTGCCTCGTTTTTTTTTCTACAATGTCGAATTGATAATTAGCAACTCGACTTTAAGGAACTGATTAACGTAATGTGCAATAGGGAGGTAAGGAAGATTACCCGCGTGCACGGGCGCTGCCCGCGGACAGAAACTTTGGACAGCCCTGGTATAGAATATCCTTTTGTACAGAATTTTTTTTGTATTTCATAAATAAATATCTCATTCTTAACCCCTTACTGCATACTGTAGCAGATCTGCTACAGACCAGTAAAATGTAAGCTTTCACAATAAACTTTTAGGTTTTCCCGCAGCTGCATGCTGTTGCATATTCACTATATCTTCTTTGTTAGCTTAATGAATAGTGACATCTAGTAGCAGTTTTTAAAACTGCTGCGTTAACAATTTGAAGTGTGGCGGTGCAATCATCTGTTCTTCTCTCAGTTTAGGTAAGTTTATCCAATTATAACTCTGCCATCTTTCAAAGTTTTGTGAAGATAAAATTATATTATGATATATCCATCTTATAGAGTATGGTAATGGTGAAATTTTTCGAAAAAATTGTTCGTATATGTGCATAGATGAGAAAACGTGGTTGTTGCACATGTGCAACACCATGCAGTAAAGCAGCTTCAGCTCGCTGCTGCTACACTTCATATCGTTTGTTGTTAAATTTTATCTACCATACTTTTTTCAGCATATTAGTATTTATTATATTAAACTAACATAAAATGAATATTTTCATGTAATTAAAATGCCATTGCTTTGATTTTTACACCATTTTTAGACATGGATACTTCACTTTTTTATGGTGCAAAACGAAGCAAGTTTGTGGCAGTGGTACCTGAAAACAATGACAGTGAAGACAGTGATCTCTCAGATGATGATGATGATCATGAAAATAATGCTTTGGATAATAATGACCCTGACTATATAAATTCCGAAAATCTTCCTCATCCGTCTTCAAACTCAAGTGATGGTGAATGTGACACAGGAAGCTTGAATGATCAACCAGGCACATCTTGCCCACAACGTCGACCGCAAAAAAGGAAAACTATTTGGAAAAACAGTCATCTGACGAAAAATGAAAACGACATCCAGTTCAAAGGAAACTCTGATCTTCCAGATTCAATGACGGATTTAGAATCGCCTATTGATTTTTTTCGTTTTCTTTTTACGAAAGATACACTGAAACTAATTGTTGATCAAACAAAATTATACTCATGTCAGCAGCGTCCCGAACGCCCGATTCAGTTATATGATCATGACATTGAGCAGTTTATTGGGATTCTACTCTACATGTCCATTGTGCAACTGCCTTCTTGCAGGGATTATTGGTCCTCAAGCTTAGGCTATCATCTAATTTCAGATGTGATGTCGGTAAATAGATTTGAAGAGATAAAAAGATTTTTTCATGTAAATGATAACGAAACTTATGTTGAACGTGGCCAGCCAGGATTTGATAAACTACACAAAATTCGACCCCTGATAAACAATCTCAAAGAGTGTCTATTGAAAGTTCCAAAGGAAGAAAAGATGTCCATTGATGAACAAATTATCCCTTTCAAAGGAAAAATATCAATCAAACAATATAACCCTAAGAAACCACACAAGTGGGGTTATAAGGTGTTTGTGTTGAGTGGCATTTCAGGATTTAGCTACGATTTTGAAATTTTCACTGGATCAACCGACAACATGCAACTTCCTAATGAACCTAATCTAGGTTCCAGTAGCAATGTTGTAGTAAGATTAGCACGTACAATTCCCAGACACGTGAACCATCAAGTGTTTTTTGATAATTGGTTCAATAGTTTGCCTGTGCAAATTTACCTTTATAAAGAAGGTATATTATCGTTAGGCACTGTGCGTTCTAACCGCCTTCAAGGTTGTATTCTTCCGAAAGAAAAGGAGATGAAAAAAGAAGGGCGTGGATCTTATGTCGAAAAAACCTGCACCATTGATGGCGTGGAATTGTCAGTGGTTGTGTGGTTGGATAATAAAATGGTACACCTTTTATCCACATTTGTTGGTAGTCAACCCATTGGCGAAGTTAAACGTTTTGTTGCCTCACAGAAAACCTACAATATGATACCTCGTCCCAATGCTGTGGAAGTGTATAATACTCATATGGGAGGAGTAGATCTCTTAGATTCACTGCTTGGGTATTACAGAATCAAGGTTCGTTCTAAGAAGTGGTATCACAGAATATTTTTCCATTTATTGGACCTAACAGTAGTTAATGCATGGTTACTTTGGAGAAGAAAAACTAATCAAAGTATAAGTTTGAAGGAATTCAAACTTTCTATTGCAGAGACCTTGTGTAGAGCTGCAAAACCATGTACTAAGAAAAGAGGAAGACCAAGCAATGAAGATACAATCGAACAGCAGTTGCAGGCTAAGAAAACCAAAGGAAACGCAGCACGCATTCCATTGAAAGCAATCAGGCTTGATAATGTTGGACATCTGCCACTTTGGCAAGTACAAAGGCAGCGTTGCAAGCTACCTAGCTGTACAGGTTTCACGTTTGTAATGTGTAGAAAGTGTAATGTGTCCTTAAGCTTCAACAAAAACAAAAATTGTTTTGAAAAATTTCATTTGTACTAAACATATTTTTCTAAGAATGTGTATCTTTATTATTAAATGTATTTTTCTAAGAATATTAAAAACAATTATTTTGTTAAATATTTTAAACATTGAAGTTTTTTGTAACATATTTCACTCCTCAACCCAACCAGTTTCGAGTTTCCCACTGCATGATGTAGCACATATGCTACAAACCATAAAAATTCTTATTTTTCAGTTAATATATGTGAAAGATTTTTTTTACTATTTTTCTCTTGTTTACTAGCCATTTCACTATTCACATAATTTTTTTCATGATGTTACAAAAAATCATGCAGTAAGGGGTTAAACCAAAAATAAAAGCTTTTTTAAACGAGCCATTTCTATTCTTATGTTTGGTGTTCTTTTAAGTATCACCTCTTAAATTCTGTTCTATTTATTGCTTCCCCCTCTGAACACAAGGGAATATAACACTTGGTGGAATGCTATGTCAAGTGCCTCAGCAAAGTGGAAACTGTAAAAATGTTGCGTCCTTCCATTACTAGCAAGAACCTCTGCTAATGTTTTCTTGTTTATTTTTTTATGTCCTGTCGGAACTTATTTTCTAGATAACCCTCGTAATTGGCAAAAATTGTAAGATTTCGTATTTTCTAGAGTTAAATAAAAATGGCAAGAATCAAATCAACATAGATAAATAAATAAACCAGAAAAAGGGTTTTGAAAATTTTTTTAAATATTTATTACACTGAATTACAGATCCATGTAAGTTTAAAAGCCACTGTTTGAGGCCTTTTACGAGGGAGGATCAAAAAGTAACAAACACCATTTGGTTCGGATGTTCGAAGCTAGCAAATTGATATTTGAATCTTTCGCTACAGACACCAATGACTTGATTAGGCATTACCCTAGCAGAAGGACTGATAACTACTGAAAATGGAGCATTTGCTAGCATCGTCAACTTGTGAAGAACAGCAGGCCAAAACTAAAAAATGGCAGTGAAATCCACAGTAAATGTTGGAGGTATATGGCATTGTATTGTCTGGACTGAGTAGCATCTCCAGATAGTACACATTCTTCGAAGAGGACCAACAAAGCACATTGAGGAATTTGGCTGGGAGGCACTTAAACATCCATCCTACATGACCAACTGACAACAACCTCTTGTCCACAAAAGAATTTTATTAAGCATATACGTATTTCGAACTCATTGAGTTCATTATTCAATGCCGATACAGAGTTTGGTTGAATTACAGAGAATATATATAAGGGGCCGGAGTGGCCATTATCCAATAAAAAGGTACAAATTTAATTACAAAATAAAAAAGACCAATGGGGGAAAAGCAATCTCTTAACATCAGAAGCGCGGACCTAGTAGAGATACTTCCTCCTGGTCGCGAACAATCGTTACAATCGATATTCGATATGGAATGCCAATTATTAAGATTACAATGAATAAAATCAAAAAAGGTAAAAGGTAAACAAAGATACAAAATTAAGAAATATAGACAATTAACTTTACTCTTTAAGCAATTTGATGAGTGTCGAATCTCCTATCGGGCCTGCGTCTCCGTTTAGTAACAAGTCGGGGTTCTTCTTGGAAATCTCCAACGTCTCATAGGCGTCTAAAGCGTTCTTGTTTCTGACCTGTCTCAACAAACGGCAGTCTTGTAGAAGTATGTCGTGTCCGGTGTCAAGCATATGCTTGGCCACCGCTGATCTATTCGGGCGGCCGAACCTGGCGTGGGCATTATGCTCTTTGAATCTAGTCCGGACCTTCCTGCAAGTTGCCCCTCGGTAAACTTTCTGGCATACACTGCAGGCGATTTCGTATATTCCAGATTGTGATAGAGGAGGTGTTCGGTCTTTAGGGTTCCCCAAAAGATTCTTCAGGACATTGGAGTTTTTGTATGTCAGGTCTATATCCGCTTCTTTGACGATCGTGCGTAATCCTGCCGTGAGGGTCTTGTTGTATGGAATCGATACTCTAAACTTGGGTGTCGTGGTGTTGTTGAGGGTGGTCGATTCTCTAACCAGCTTTACGAAACTCCTTCTGCGTACCAAATCGTGTACGAGTTTGGTGTCGTATCCGTTGTTTTGCTCTGTAGTCTGTATGTGTTTTATTTCTTTAGCAAATCTGGTCTTGGATAGAGGGATGTTTAGAGCTCTGTCCACCATAAAAACGAACGCTGCTAGCTTCTGGCTCCAGCAGTGATTTGAATCACGGTGAATGTACACATCAGTATGGGTGGGTTTTCGATAAATGTCATATTCGAGCTTGTTGTTATTTCGTATGATTCTAAGGTCAAGAAAGGGTATAGAGCAATTCTCCTCCATTTCCACAGTGAACTGTATTGATGGGTAGAAGCTGTTGATGTGCTCGAGGAAGGTTTGTACCTCTATCTCGTTGGTATCGATGACAGCGAACACATCATCGACGTAACGGTACCAAATCTTGTATTTGGTACCAAATCTTGTATTGTCCTGAGGAAGCAAGCTTGGCTTCAAACTTCCTCATAAAGATTTCGGCTAGTATGGGGCTAAGGCAGCTTCCCATGGGGGTTCCCCTGGGTTCAAACCTCTCCATTGAACTGAAGAAAGTTGTATTAATGAACATCCTACAAAGGGTGACGACTTCGTTGATCACGTCCTTATTCACTTTGTTGTCTACCAAAACGCAGTTCAAGAAATCTAGAGTGTCTTCCATCGGGAGGTTTGCGATTAGAGAAGTTACATCGAACGATACTAATACGCACCGCTGACTAGAGTCCCTTAACTTGACTAAGGGACTATATTAGTCCCTTTTAGTTTTTCCACCAATTGTGCACTATTCTTGACTGAGAAGTCTAATTTGTCGATATCCAGTTTGGCTAGAAATCGCACTAGGTATTTGCCTAATTCATATGTTGGGGCTGAAATATTGGAAACAATCGGCCTGAACTGGTTCCCTGGTTTGTGGGTTTTGGGTAGCGCATATAGTTTAGGTATTATCGGATTAGTAACCGATAATCGTTTGGCAATATTAGGAGGTAAGAAGTTTTTGCAGTCGGCCATAGTCGCTTTAACTGTTCTAACCAGCTTAGGTAGGGGTTTTTTCGTAACCTTGGTATAAGGACCTTCGTTTATCAATTTAGTCACATTCGTGAAGTAATCCTCTTTACGTAGGATAACAATAGAATTCCCTTTATCTGCTTTTAAGAAAAAGCAGTCTTTGTTTTTGAGGGTCGCTAAAGTGGCTAGACTATTCCTATCCAAACCATTATCAATATTGGTCCAATTCCTTTTAAGTTGTTGAACGCACGCGTTCCTAATGACCTGTTTCTTGGATGAGGGAAGAAATTTGATCCCACATTCGATCTCGCAAATGATGTTCTCCAAATCAAACCGGCCTTTGCCTATGGAGAATTTGTCCTTTCCAGTTTCTCATCCATCCTACAATCCAGATCTCGCAACCTGACTATCACCTCTTCCTAGGAGGCCAATGCTTTGGTTCGGATGAAAAGGCTATGCAACCAGAAAACGGAGTTTTATGAACAAGGCGTATTGAATCTGGTGCCACGATGGGAGAAATGTTGTCGAAAGATTTGGTGAATACGTTGAAAAATAGGTAAAAATCTGCAGTTTTCTTGTACATTGTTTCATTTTTGTTTGCGTACTTTTTGATCCTCCTTCGTATATCAGAATGAAAGTTAGCGATTGCTCTTAGCAACTTAGCATACATGCTTTTCTGTCCAAAGTTTTTGTACATGTTTAAGGAGATTCTACAATTTTTTTTTTATGTTTAACATATGCAAATTTCACACATGCAGAGCACATGTGTTGAGGATATAATGTTTTGTCCTTATAAAACTATTTTTTTTCAAATTCTTTGTAAGTATAAGCCTGCGCTTCAAATCATCAATTGCGTATTTAATACCAAGTTCTGGTACACAAAATCTGAAGAGCTCATCAACTAAAAATTAGCATAATTTGTCATAATTTTTGCCAAATTAAAGGCTGTCATGTTAGTTAGAAATTCATAATTGCTCTTTTAGAGCACCAGCACCCCATCTACACCTGAATCATAGAACAGTGACTTTTAAATTAATAAAACTTTTTCAATGGGAAAAATAAAAAACACACTTTAAGAGTCAAATTTCCCATGGAGTGAATGTCTGTCCTAGTTACTGACGTTTGGGAGCTGCGCATGGATTAGGCTTAGGTATGTTATTGCATATACTCTTTACTCCTGAGGCAGTGGCAAAAGTATTGCATATTCTCTCTGCAAAATCCAGTAATCCACCAAGAAAGCCTCTAGTGTTCTTTTCCTTTTGCAGTTTTTTGATTTCGCTTTCCATAGCAGCAGCTTTTTTATCAAATCCTTCTTTCAGCAATTTCTCCTTCTCCTTCAAACGAGTCTCTATCAGTTCTTCCATTTCTTTTTCTCGCTTCTTTTGCTTTTCTTCAAATTCCACTTGCATTTTTTGGACTTGATCCTATTAAAAACAAGAGCAATAAAGAAAAACAGCATGTAAATGCAATTTCCTGAAAACATAATGAAGAATTGCTTCTGCTTATACAGGGTAGTCCTGAAATAATTAGTCAAAATCGGGGATTAAATTAGGCTAGTCATAAGCAGGAAAAAATGTTCCCATAAATATTAGTCCCAAAATGCATCCCTCAGGAATTTTGGCACATTTAAATACTTTTTTATATATGTATAGGAACCAGGAGAACTATCAAGGTTGTCCCGCAACGGAAGTAATTCAAAAACGGAGTTACTATATTTAAGATTAAACAAAATAATCATCAAAGTGATTAGTAAGATTAAAACAGTACAGGGTGATTATAATTATAATTTGAAAACTACTTGTCAGAATGACCTGATATTTTAGCAGAACAATCGTGAGGCAATGGAATTTTGTTTGGCGAAGGAAACAATAGAGTTCAGGGGTTTACGAACAAGGTAGAGGGCATATCGAACAATTTCTGCCTTAATCATCAGTAAGATGTTTGTTCCACGAAACTGTTTTTTTTTTGGCATTATCACTGTTGTCGCTGTAAACACGTATTCTTGTCTCTTCGCTAATAAATTTTTCGTAAACCCCTGAACTCTATTGTTTCCTTTTGGCTAACAACATTCCCATGTTTCACGAATCCATTTTTGCTTTTCCCCCCTGCCAGCGCCATCTATCGGCAGATTTTGGAACTATTATTTTTTCCTTCGCCAAACAAAATTCCATTGCCTCACGATTGTTGTGCTAAAACATCAGACCATTCTGACAAATAGTTTTCAAATTATTGATTTTATGAAATCGTAAATTTAATTGTAATCACCCTGTATATCAACTTTGTCGACTGTTAGATTTACCTATTTTAGTATGATAAAAAGTGCTTCCTAGAGAACAACCTTTATGCGAAGGAAGTCACAAAGATTTAAAAATAGAAAGAGTGAAAAATGAAGGGAAAATAAAGATGACTGGATAAAATTTTTAAATGAAAATGGCGCAGGGCCTTATTTTGAAGAATCACGAGAAAAACGATGGATCTACCCAATTAAGAGAATAAATTGGTAATTTGTGTGATCTACTTTGAATTTTGAAAGCAACAGAATCAAGTCCTGAATACCAGATCTCAATGGCATAAGAATGTTTAGGCAGAACAACAAAGTTAAAAACAAAACTGAAAAAATTACAGCTAGGAATGATACATTGTAGGCATCTAAAGACACCATAATTACGAGAAATATAAAGCAACAGAATAAAAGCATGAGATCTGAAGGATAATTTGCAGGTATATACAATACCTAGGTCGGTGACCTGTTGCACTTTACGGATTGCCGTTGTTTTTAAGTTATATGTGAAAATAAAAGGAAGGTCACAGCCAGTATAGGACATAAATTATGTTTTTTGTACGTTTAAAGCCATACATTAAAGTCCGCCCAAGACACAAAATTCGCAACCTATTCTTGTAACCTCAACCCTATTGAACATCTTTGGAATGAATTGGAGCATTGGATTTGTATGCGTCCAATGCGACCAGAAACAAACATCCAACTTGTGCAGGCTTTGAAGGAGGAGTGGGCAAAAATACCTGTTGCTTGCTATCAGAAACTGGTGGAGAGCATGCCACAACGTGTGGAACTGCGCTTAGGGCAAAAGGCCACAGTAAGAGCTATTAGACACGCTGTAAACAAAGCATCAGTTCCATACCACAGTTATCCACTTTCAATTGAGCAGTCAGTGTATGTCCATAGCAAATTTTATTAATTTTGACCATTAAAATTTTTTATAACTGATAACCAGGACTGAGAATAAGTGGGTGTCAAGGATTTCTGAATAAATGAACAGAGCGGGACGAGGAGGTGAATTTAATATTGATAATTTAATGAATTTCGAATAAATCAATGACTGTCTCTACAACTCATAAGAGAACACAATGGAATAAGTAAAGTAAGTTTGCAATGATTTAGTCCAGTCTGCTTGCTGCTTCCTCCGGAGGTAAAGGGTTCGTCTCCGAGCCAGTCTGGTTAATTCCAGGACGGTCAGCGTTGTTGATTGGCGAGAGGGGCCTCTGAACAAGTCGTTGCAAGATGGCGTCCGACCAATCGGAGTGGCGATCTGGACCTTGTAAGTCAACCGCTCTGGATAAGTCAACCTCGGATAGCGGCAACCGCTCTGGGTAAGTCAACCGGGAGGAGAAGACTGTATGGAATAGAACTATAGATTAGACGGCCAACGCTACTGCCGGCTATACTGGGATGGGGGATGACAACCTCCAACGCCTCCAGCCTCCACGGGAGAAAATCGTACTCGTCAATGACTCTGGCCGAGTCGTCCTCGATGGCGTCTGTACAAACTAATGTGGCTTGATTTGATGAATCCAAGTCCTCGTCGGTATCAATCGTCCGGATGGGGATCTTGCTTCCTAATTCGGTAATGGCGGGTAAGTAAACGACCGCGCTGTCTTCTTCTTGAGGTATCACGGGCAATGCTCTCGAAGTATTGGGCTGATTCGGCGGGCGTCTTCTATCAGCATCAGGATACAATGAAAAGTCTTCCTTCAAACATGGAGAGCATTTGTGACCCTGAGAGTTTTCGGCATGCGGGCGGGCCGGACCTTTCTTTCGATGAAGAACTTCTTCGGACGTTTGATGTCGGCAATCGTTGTTGTGCCTCGAGTGTGGCGTACTCGACCTATGATTCAGACCTCGTCGGGGACCTCGGGGCGAAGATGCTCAATGTGGCAGACTTCTTCCTACTGCACTTCGGGCTTGATGGCTGGCTTCAGCGGACTTCTTCGAACTATCATTAGAGATAACATGTAAAGATTTACCAAATTTATGAATCTTACAGTCTCTTGCCTTCGGTCCGTAGTTGCTGTCCTTCGTCCGCACTTGATAGCCTTCATGGGTCCTATTGTCCTCCAGTCGGTCCTTCATCGGATGCCAATCACTTGCTCTCTGTCTCCCCTTCTCCGTTCTCCGCCTTTTATTCCTCTTCAGTGGATCCTGGGCCGATTCTGCGCAGTACGCCCGCCTATCATCTTTCGATTTTGCCTCTCTCATCCACCAATGGTCTCTTCCCCGCTGTTTTTCCGTCTTCTTGGCGGGTCTACTCCTAGTCGAGGGGACGGCTTCTTCTCTTCTTTTTTTCTCCTTTGTCAAATCCTCGTTAATCTTGTTTTTTCTTCTATTTTTTTTTTTCCGGATTTGACAGTGGGATACTGATATAACTTACGGATGAATTCAAGGACCAATACTCAAAGCTCTGCAGAAAATAACCCTGTCTGATATTTCAAATTTGAAAAACATCTGAGAAAAGTGGAAAATAAAGTTAAAAAAGCAGTTAGGATTCACGAAAACAAGCATTCTAAAAGGCGTAAACATATTATATCTTGATCCCTCCATGCCAGCTTGGTGGCCGAGAGTGCTAAGGCACAGGTCTTGTTGCTCTCGAAACCGGAGAGTAATGGGTTCGAATACCACCGAGGGCATGGACAGTTGTGTTTGTTCATGGGTTAGGTGCAATATTCCCTAGAGGAATCGGTGTCAAGGTTATTGTTGGCATTGTACGACGATAATCTAACCCACTTTAAGAATAACAATAATAATCTCTCTCCCATAAGAAGAGGGGGTGGGAACAATGTAGACTCTTCCTCTTTTTATATTCAGTATTTAAATTCATAAGAACAAGATATACATACAGTGTAATTATAGTTGCATAATAAAAGAGAAATAATACCTTGTACTCTGACCGAAGTTGTTCAAGTCTTGCTTCTCCTTTCTTCAATTCCTCATCCTTTAACTTTGCATCCAATTCAGCTGCTTCTTTTAATTTTTTACTCTCTAATAAAATACAAGAAAATTTTTTTATGGGACTTTACATAGGAAAGTTGGTGCAACATATACAACTATAAACCCTTTTGCGCTGAGGTTAACAACACGTCACCAGGTGGTATTTTGTATATTTCGATGACTCACCACCATCAAGACGTCACAGTTTAATCAAATATTGCTGCAGTTGAATCTTTTCAATTGATAAAACCACAAGAATTGAGCAGTTCTGGAGTTTAAATATCTCTCTGCAGTCTCTGTTCGCTCTGCTAAGCTGGGAGTGAGCGCTTACCTGCCTGCATGATTATAATGGCGGCGCACATTAAATGCTCTGCAAAAGAGTCTATATACTGAGTAAAATTTAAGTGAAATACTCAAATGTTTACATCTTTGTATTTCTTATGTGTGAGAAAATAAAAGTGAGAAATTTTACTTTCAATTTCTATGTCCTTCTCTGACATTGATGAATCTGCCATCATGATAGCTTCTCGCTCAGTTTCTTTCTCATTAAGGAATTGCTGCTTTACTTCTTCAGCCTAAATCAAAATATAGGAAAAGATATTATTTATCCAGTTTCTTATATG
>JAHWFO010075887.1:0-34513 GCA_023313115.1 Rhysida immarginata | reverse complement strand
GCAGCCGAATGGTGAAGTTGTTCATAACTCTATCCAGGATTTCTGCATCCACAAGGGTGCAGCAGTCGACGATGCTTTGTCGCAGCTGGTCTAGGGTTCTTGGTGCTGTAGTGAACACGCTGTCTTTAAGAAACCCCAGAGATAAAAATCACATGGGTTTAGGTCAGGACTCGTAGGGGGCCAAAGAAAGCCACCTCCCGAATCGATCTGGAAACCTGTTTGAAATGACACGATTTCCGAATTTCTGATTGAGAAAGTCTAGCACTTCCATTTGTGGTGTGAGGCCTAGCCCCATCCTGGTGAAACCATTGAAGTCGAAGCTGTATACGCCTCCTTCGCAGCTCGGGGATGAAGGTTTCCAACATGTTAAGGTAAGCCTGTGACGTTACGGTGCCCTCAGAAAAGAACGGACCAATGATGCCTCTTTTGGAAATCGCGCACCAAGCCATAACCTTTTGTGGATGAAGAGGTGACTTATGGATCTCGTGAGGTTGTTGGGAATCCCAAAAACGAACGTTGTGTTTATTAACGCCACCTGACAGATGGAAGAAGGCCTCATCTGACAACCACAGGTTGTCCACAATGTCCTGATTGGCTTCCATTTCTGCTCCAAACTCCATTGCAAATTGTTGTTGCTTCTGTCTTCTAGTGTCTGTTAACTCTTGATGAACATGGATCTTATACGGGAACAGGTGTGAATCCTTTCTCAAAATTCGCCACGTCGTGGTATACGACAGCCCTTCTTCAATGGATAGGCAGCGAACAGATTTTTTGATAGGGGAATCGACCAACCTTGTGCGAACATTTTCGACAACTTCGGCCGTTCGAACACGAGCTTCGCTCCTGCCTTTTTTCTTGGCTGTAACACATCCAGTGGCACGATATTGCTTGACAAAATCCATGATTGCTTACCTGCCTTGTGCGTCTCGACACTTATACTCCTTCCGGAACTTTCTTTGCACGGTTGGTTACAGGTGATTTTGTCTCGAAATACCATTCGACAACCTTGCATTTCTGCTCTGTTGATAAAGCAGGCGCCATTTTTCAACAATACGATTTTCATTCAGCGCCGTTGCAACAATACAAACTCCAACTATTTAGAAATTCGATATGGCGCTCATATTCTTTCAATTGTTTATCCCTAATGCACGTCATTCGAGTGAAATGGTCAGAAATTGACTGTATAACCCTGTATTCTGGAAGGGTGTGAATTGTGTAAGCACTGCTTACGTCCCACCTGAACAAATGCACACTTCATTGTTCAATTGTCGATTGTCGTAGGGTCTCATTACAAATTCTCGTAAGTGGGGTAATCATTTGGACTCGAAGCTCGTCGTTATCAAGGTTGTTGTTATTCTCCATTCAGGTTAATTTTTTGTTACTTCATTTATTTTACAACTCCATTTCAAAAGTTTAGCAAACTTAACAAAAAATCATCCAACAGATTGAAACAACTTCAATTTCCGATCAAAAAATACTTTCAGAAAAAAGACGATGATATTGTCGAAATAATAGATAAAATAACTTAAATGAAAAATTTCGAAGAAAAAGTGATTTTGAAAAGTGAAAATAAAGAGAAACAAAAACCCTACTCATTTCAAAAGTTTAGCAAATGGAATAGTCAGTTTCAAAAGTTTAGCAAATCGTGAAGCAAACTACTGTATGCTTTTACATTGTTAAACGAAATGATTTTTAATTAAAGAAAAACATTAATACTTGGTTGGATGCCCCTTGCATCGGATCACAGCTCGCAGCCTTCGCGGCATGGACTCGACTAATTTTTGGCATTCTTGTTCACTGATTGTTGCCCACACTTTCTTAATTTTGTCAACCAGTTCGTCAACAGTGGCACAGCTCGACTGTTGCATCTCTTGTTTCATTCGTTTCCAAATGTTTTCAATTGGGCTTAAATCAGGCGAGTTGGCAGGCCAATTTAGAACGGGGATGTTTCTGCTTGCAAACTAAAAGAGCACACGGTTCGCCGTATGTGATGAAGCATTGTCTTGCTGGTATACAAATGCAGCGTCTTCATCTGGATACAAGCGTTATGTACTCGGAATGAGAAAATGTTCCATCATCTCGATATACACGTCAGCATAACGCTAGTTTTCAAGATGCAGAGATCGCCTCTTCCTTTGGAGGACATGCATCCCCAGATCATAACTTTCTTGGGAAACTTTATTGAGCGTCGTATGCATGTTGGGCTGAATTCTTCTCCCCTTTTGCGATAGACACCAAACGAGACACAGAATGCAGATTCGTCACTCCATATGACCTTAGACCACTCCTCCGTGTCCAGTGGAGATGCTTCTTGGCCCAGTCAACGCGACATCTGCGTTGTTTTTGATTCAACACAGGTTTAACTTTTGGCACTCGAGTTTTGTAACCAAGTTCGGAAAGCCTCCTCCATGTAGTATATTTGAGACGTCTCTTCCAAGTTGGTGAGACCACTTTTTTGCCAGTTGTCTGGCGGACGCAAATGTCGATGAAGTCACAACTTGCTTTAAGATGCGCAGATCACGTTTTGAAGCGAGTCGTGGTCGCCCTGTCTTTCTTTTGGCCTCGGGAATTTCTCTGTCATTGTTGTCAATGGCTTGTAGACATTGTGATATTGCTGATATCGATCTGTGAACGCTCCCAGAAATTTCCTTTAAGGTTTTTCCTGCCTTTCGTTGTTCGTAATTTTGGAGCTTTTCTCTCGCAGTTAACTGTGCTGCTTTCCCCATCTTTATTACATATAATCACATCAAATCCCAGTATCTAAGGTATTCCCCTCCACCTCTAATGATCTGTGCTATATGCTAATGACAAACAGCATTTGCTAAACTTTCGAAACGGACTGTTCCATTTGCTAAACTTTTGAAACGAGTGGGTTTTTTGTTTCTCTTTATTTTCAATTTTCAAAATCACTTTTTTTTCGAAATTTTTCAGTTACTGTTAGGTTATTTTATCTATTATTTCGACAATATCATTGTCTTTTTTCTGAAAGTATTTTTTGATCGGAAATTAAAGTTGTTTCAGTCTGGTGGATGATTTGTAGTTAAGTTTGCTAAACTTTTGAAATGGAGTTGTATTTTATTTTAAGTAGCGGGAAAACCGGGAAAAGTCAGGAAATTTTTTGTAACCGGGAAAAGGCGGGGAATTTTAGAAAATCAGCAAAAAATGCGAAATTAGTCAGGGAAAATTACATGATCAACCAGTAAAAGTCAGGGAATTTTACGAAATCGTTATGCTATCCACCCTGTTATATTGGGTATAGCCCTTAACCCCTGGTGGGGGGGGGGGGGTCCGGACCATTGAGACAAATAGACGCCTGGGCGTGTATTCAAGATTTTACGGTATGTTATGTATTATGTATATTATATGAGTGTATTGACTTAACTTTAAATTAAATCTTATAAAATTTCAAGAAGGAGCCTTAGCTGTGAAGCGAAAATACAATTATTAATGTATTATCAGCAATTGAGCAATTGGGTGTCGATAATGCGTAAAAGATAAACAGAAAAGAACAGCGTATTCATTCTTGACGAATTGATTGTTATATGACATGCCATTATCTTGGTATTCTTTACGGTCACTGCTTTAGCATGAGAATTCGACTTGAAGGGGTCCTCAAAAATCCTGAAAAGTTGATACAGCCGAGCTAAGACCTTGATGGTCATACGAGACTTGTGAGAAAAGTATCCGACCTTATTTATTTATTTTTTTGCGAAAACCTGATGGATTTGGATCGCGCGCACTTGCATGAGCTGACCTTGAACTATTGTGCATATGCGTGAATTTTTTCCCGCTTCTCAATAGCGTCAGTTGCTGGCAATCAGCATTAGAGACAGGTAGTGTGTTGTGCTCTCGTGGGTTTTTGATTTGAAGGAAAATGACGGAACGACTGGAGCAGCGTTACTGCATCAAATTTTGGAAACCATCCGGAAGATTCGGACGGCTTTCGGTGACGATGCTATGGGCATCACACAGATTAAGGACTGGTACAACCGGTCGGCCATCAGCATGCCAAAACGACCAGGTCATTGCCGAAGCGAACGCTGTGGTGATGCGGGACCGTCGTGTGACTATCCGAGAAGTTGCAGAAGAGGTGGGCATCAGTACGTTTTCGGCACATTCCATTCTGACCGAAGATTTGGCCACGAAGAGAGCGGCGGCGAAATTCGTGCCGAAGCTGCTGATGGTGGAGCAAAAGCAACGTCGTGTTGACGTCTCACGGGACATGCTGGCCTCCACAAACAGTGACCCCGACTTCACGAACACCATAATCACTGGTGACGAGTCCTAGGTGGACGGGTACGACCATAGCATCGTCACCGAAAGCCTCCAAATCAAAAACTGACGAGAGCACAACACACTACCTCCCTCTAATGCTGATTGCCAGCAACTGACGCTAATGAGAGGCGAAAGAAAATTCACGCATACGCACAAAGGTTCAAGGTGCCTCATGCAAGCGCGCTCAATCCAAATCCATCAGGTTTTCGCAAAAAAAAATAAGGTCAGATACTTTTCTCACAGGCCTCGTATTTCTGAAAAAGGAATTTGAAACAGTTTTCAAGTAGCACGGTGGACGGACGACCGAATAAACGTACAGACGAAGCGTGTATTCTTATAAGTAGCTTTTTGCTAAAGCTCCTAATAATAATGTTTATTATAAGTTGCCTTCTCCATTTTTGTTCTGTTATATTTTTTTCCTTGTCGTAATTACATGGATACATTGTTTTTTCTTTATTTTAGAGGCACAAGAGCATTACAATAATATGTACATAATTGGGAATATTGGAAGAGGTAATTATTTAATTGTGACTGCATATGACTTGTTTATCTTACACTAAGGGTGTGTCTAAAAAGTCCGACCGGTCAAATCCCGCAGCAAAGCCTGTTTTGGAGCCACCAGTGACTGACTCGAAATTTTGACTATGTCCGATCGACGCGGGAATGATGCAGGCATACGTGGCTGGCTTTATTCATTTTAAATTGTCTCCCGATGCGGACGACCCTCGATTCATAAAGTAATGATCATTCGCGATGAGCGTTTTCATAATGCGACCGGTCATTACTTTATGAATCGAGGGTCGTCCACATCGGGAGACAATTTAAAATGAATAAAGCCAGCTACGTATGCCTGCATCGTTCCCGCGTCGATCGGACATAGTCAAAATTTCAAGTCAGTCACTGGTGGCTCCAAAACGAGCTTTGCGACGTGCTTTGATCGGTCAGACTTTTTAGACACACCCTTAATGTTTGCCACTTACAATACTCATTTCCAAAAAAATTGGGACAGTGCAACATATAAGAAGAACTCCAACATATTTGTTTGGATTATTGTATTGCCGTTTATTTTAACGCATTACAATACATAAACGATAAATTAGGCATGGGATCACATATCTTATATGCTTAAAGAAAGATACAGGTGGTTTTCCTGTTTGGCACGTGCAACACACTCCCAAAAAAATTTGGACGGCACGGCGTTTACCACCGTGTGGCGTCACCTCTCCTCTCGATGACACACTGTAATCTTCTGGGCATCGATGACACCAATCTTTCTAACACCGTAACCGGAATTGTGTCCCATTCCTGTTGAATATAGGTTTTCAGCTGTTCAACTGTCCGGGGTCGTCGCTGTCGTAGTTTTCGTTTAATAATACGCCAAACGTTTTTTATAGGCGACAGATCCGGGCTGCAAGGGGTCCAATCCAACATACGAATGCGCTGCCAACGTAGCCATGCAGAAGTTATGCGCGCTGCATGCGGTCTGGCGTTGTCTTGTTGAAATATACACTGACGTCGTCCAAACAGGCGCCTCTTAGATGGCTCCAGAGCTTGTTCCAGGATCTGTATATACGCTTCAGCATTGACGGTGCCATTGCAGATGTGCAAGTCTCCCATTCCATGGCCACTAATACAGCCCCAGACCGTGACAGACGGTGGTTTCTGTACCGAATGCCTGTAGCACGCGGGAATATCCTTTTCGTCTTTGGTCCGGAGTGTACGGCGTCCATTATTTCCGTAAACAATCGTAAAGGTTGATTCATCGCACTACAATATGTTCTTCCAGCGTGCTTGGGACCAATTGCGATGGGCTCGAGCCCATATCATACGGCGACGTTGCTGTCGTTTGTTGATGTGTGGCTTCCGTCGTGCACAGTATAACTTAAGTTTGCATTTGTGGATGCACCGGCGTAGAGTATTCGACGATAATGGCTTCCCGAAGAAATCGCGGGCCCACGTGGCTACGTCCGTAATCGCAGCATTCCTATGCGTGACGCAGTGACGTCGAAGGATCCGAAGAGCTCGAGCATTCAGAATAGGTTTTCTACCTTGGCCTTTCCGAACTGTGATCTCACCACTATCTCGGTAGCGCTCGATAATATTATGTACTGTAGATGATGACAGGTTAAATCTTCTGGCTATTGCACTCTGAGAAACGTTGTTTGTGAATTCTCGAACGATTCGAACACGAAGATCTTCGCTAACTGGCTTGCCTCGACCCATCGTTCCGAATAAGTTACCTGAACGACGGATGGCAACTGTTATTTATACGGAATGCAGTACGACGTCATCGTTCTAGATTATTCCCGAACAATTCGGAAGGTTCCACTACTAACGGCGCTTTCTACAATGTATGTCCCTACTATTTTGGAACGTGTTGCAACACCCCCATTCAAAATGAACGTCCCGGCCACGATACAAAATGTTTTGGTGCACACAGTATATTTATGTCATTTCATAAACGTATCTGCTATTTTGTATTCGCGAGAAAGTTTTGTTACATCATCCCTTTTTGTTTTTTCTAGATATTTTGCACTGTCCCAACTTTTTTGGAAATGAGTATTGTACATTGTTGAATAATGGAAAGACCTGGGCTTGACTCACTTTTTAGACAGCTAAACACCAGTGCATGTATAAAGTAATTTGGGTTCTAACAGTTTTTCTTTTCAGCATCAGTTAGCTTACTGAACTATCTTTGCAATTTACAAATGTAACTAGTGCGTAAACAAATACAGTGAATTCTCTGTAAATTGGATTCCCGTAAGTCGAAAGTTTGTGTCAAATATTTCCTGAAGTCGCAGTACCTTTCTTCAAAGTTGACGTTGAATCCTCTCCTTGAATCTTTAAGTAGAAGTATTTTTTACATCCTAAATAGAAGGTACACCCTAAATACAGGGTAGCACGAAGTTAGCTACCGAGATTGAAAATTGCGTGATATGTTCTTGGCATTAATGCATTTTGTTTAAAGTGTTTTTTGTATCATTTCGCAGATTTGCTGCCTACACCAATGGGCAGTGGGTTTTCATTAATGAAGAATACATTTGGGCAGCCGAAAGTATAGAACGCATTAGACAGGAATTCCAAGGGAAGTTTGGATTAAAGTTGGCTCACAAGGGGACCGCACGGACATGTAATCACGGATTTGGTTGAAATTTAAGGAGGTCAATCTACAATATCAATATACCTTCTGTGTAAAAGGATTTGACTCAACGGCCTTTCGTTTCAGAGAAAAAAAATAAAATATTTTACGTGTATTATTGTAGTACCAGATAAGCCAAATAGGAAGAAAGATCTACCGGGTGGGCAAGAAATAACGTGAGGTGTTCAAAACTCGCTAGCGGGAATTCTATTAGGCCAAATGCAGTACATTTTGGTGTATATACTTAGCGGAACATGCAGTTTCGATTTCTGCAAAAAAAAAAAAAAAAAAAATAGTACCAAAAGTCGCCATAGGGGGCGCTTATTTCAAGAAAACAATGAATACCTAATTGTCAAATGAACAAATACCATACAAACCAACTTAAATGTTTTATTTTTAATTCCAAATGTGTTTCAATATGACCACCAATGTGCTGTTCCAATAGCTGCATGCGGCACACGACATTTTCTACGGCAGCTCGCAGCATATCTGCATTAATTAGTCTGATATGTAACGTTATTTGATCCTTTAAGGTTGAGAGGTCAGGAACATGTGCTTGATACACAAGGCTTTTCAAATATCCCCAGAACCAAAAGTCACAAGGGTCGAGATCAGGCGACCTGGGTGGCCATACCATGGGAAATGCACGACTAATTATTCTGTTGTCTGAAAAACGTTCTCGCAAGATCTGCTGCACCTGACGTCTGACGTGCGGTGGCGCATCATCCTGCATAAAAATGGTAGAATGCAGACGACCCTTTTCCTGCAATTGTGGTATCACAAAATTCTCAAGCATGTCGGCATACCTGGCAGAATTGACGAAACAAGTCACCGGTCCATGGAGACGGATTTGTTAAAAAAAGTACGGGCCGATGATGAAGGAAGCAGTAAAGCCACACCATACTGTTAGTTTCGGTGAATGCATAGGAGTTGGCAGACACACTTGTGGATTTGATGCAGCCCAAATACGATAGTTGTGGGTATTGATATCACCATTCAAATAAAAATGTGCCTCATCACTCCATAAAATTTGCCATGGCCATGCATCATCCACTTTCATACGTGCTAAAAATCTCAACGAAAAGTCAGTTCGGGTACGTTCATCTCTAGGAAGCAATTGTTGAACAGGTGTGAGTTTATAGGGATAAAATGTCAATATCTTATGCAATATTTTCCTCACAGTCGAATATGGGATATTTGTTGGCGTGCTATTGCGTGTGCACTGCTGGTACTCTGCACAGTAGTCATCTCCTGTTCCACAACAGCAGTTGCAACTTCTTCAACGTGTTGCTGCCTGATTCGTTTGCGTCCCCGGCCTGGTTGCACTCCTAGAGTTCCGGTAGATTCAAATCGTTCAATCATTTTCCGTAAGTTAGTTATGCTCATCGGTCCTCTTTGTAACGTTTTCAATCATTTGCATTGTCGCTCTTCTGATAAAACAACTTGACTAATAACGCCCGGTCAGGCAGAGTAAGCATCATCGTTAGGCCATTCGTTCGTGAATGATGGGAAATCCTCAGCCTTGCCTTTTATTGTCATGATTGCTCAACACGGAACGCGCTTATGCAAATGTATTCATTGTTTTCTTGAAATAAGCGCCCTCTATGCAGAAATCGAAACTGCATGTTCCACTAAGTATATACACCAAAATGTACTGCATTTAACCTAATAGAATTCCCACTAGCGAGCTCTGAACACCTCACGTTATTTCTTGCCCACTCGGTATAACTTAACAGCGACAGCACAATTGTTAACATCAGGTTCTGTGGATATACTGCTCTGGGTTCGATTCTTGTAGTATTGAAATTTTAACAATTTTTCCCCATTATTTTCTAATTTTTTGTGATTTTCGCCATTATTATTTTTTTGCATTTTGCATAATAACATTCACATACAGAAGCAACGTCACAGTTCGAAAAAAATGCAAAATGCGTTGTACAATATTTTAACGGACGGTCATGGGCTTACGTGATTTAGCAGTGACGATTACACATAGACCGTCGATAGTGCGTGTAGATCTTTATAGTTTCTTTTTTATTGCCAAAACGAAAAGCTATTGAGTCGAATCCTTTTACACAGAAAGTATATTAACATTGTAGATTGATCTCCTAAAATGTCAACCAAATCCGTAATTACATGTCCGTGCGGTCCCCTTTTCAGACAGATGCACAATAACCAGCCTAGTGATTGTATGTCTTCTTCAATGATGTAAACTCGCTGTTTGATGGTATAAGCAGCCTTTTTTTCAGTCCTGCGAAATGATATACAAAAAAACACGTTAAACAAAATGCCTTGATGTCACGAACGTCAATTTTTAAACGATTACATGTCATACTTAGAAATTACCGTAATTTACGGTACTAACGCTACAGCGGTGGATAAGCCGTATTGATAAAAACAAAAATAAAACCGGTAGTTATGCCGCACCCCCCTCCCCCTATATGATAGACAAGTAAAATGAATTGGCTTAATTTAAGAGAAACCTTCAAAATCAGCAGTAGTTTTGTATGGTTAACAAGCAGCTCTGTGATGTACGATCATAACAACGATTTCAGAAAACTGATACTGCTTCGATAAGATGCAGTTGCATTCTGTCCTGATGAAAATCAAACGAAATTAGCACATATACATTACAGTACTGTACCTTAATTTTCCTGTATATACAATGTACAGTTCATTATTTATTATATTAATTCACTTTTCATTTGAATTTCCCGTCGCCAAAAAAAAATATGAATGCAACTCCTCAATATGAACAGAATGCCACTTTATCACATTGAAACAGTGTTGAAGTTGGCCTTCATATTGAGAAGTTACATTCGTATTTTTTGGGCGACGGGAAATTCAAATGAAAAGTGAATAAATGTAATAAATAATGAACTGTACGTTGTATACAACCTGTGACAATAAAATTGCTAACGGTCGTAAGAGTGCACCATCCTGCTCCAGACAGGTCGAGACACGTTTAAACAAATTTGAGAGAATCAGCGCTGCGTGTGTGTTTATTGTGTTTAAACAGGACATTGAAGAGAGAAGGCGTAGTACGTGCAGTCAGTCGAAACCCAAAATGGATCAGCGAACGAAAGAGACTCGTGAAATGATGACAACAGTTTACAAAGAAAGTGCTATTACTTTGAAGTGTGTTTATGAGTGGTTTAAACGGTTCCGAGGAGGCCGGAACGCCGTAGAAGACGCCCCCCGAAGTGGCCAGACATCCAATGTAATGTTACGACCCAACTGAAGGCTATCCCTAAAAACAACTACGCCAGGAGTTTCCAGGACTTGTACAGGCGTTCCCAGAAGTGCATTACTTTGAAGGATAGTAACTGCTGTTTCATGTAAGCGAGCAATCCACTCTCAATATGCCACCATTCACCGAACTTTATTGTCACAGGTTGTATTATGCGCTAATTTTGTTTGATTTTCATCAGGACAGAATGCAACTGCATCACATCGAAGCAGTATCAGTTTTCTGAAATCGTTGTTGTCATGCTGTTAGGAGAAAAAAAACGGTAGTTACGCCGCAGCGATAGTTAAACTACACAAGCATTTTTTATAACTTTCTTAATAGATACGCCGTGGCGTTATCACCATAAATTACGGTAGCTGAGAAATTGGTGTTTAATGTTGATAGGTTTTGGGTTACTCTGTAGAAAGGGCATAAGAAAAGAATCCTAATTTAAAGAACACTGATTTGGCAAAGAAATAGAGGATTCCACCCTGTCAACAATTATGAAGAATATGAATTTAGCATAAATCCCAATTGCAAGCAGAACGTGCTTAAGAAACTGATTTAAAAAAAACAAACTCGTAGCATTATTTTTTTTTATTATTATTATTTATTTATTTAGTTATAATTCCATAACGTCCATTCTGCAATACAAGGTTTATTAATATATTTATATACGAGGGTGCGCTGAAATGTAATGCCTTTATGGCTGTAACTTTTTTATTTTAAAATTCTTTTTGTATCTGATAATCACATTTCTCCTCTATGTAATGCACTATTCACTTTTCGACACAGTCCCCGTCCCTTTCCACGCATTGTACCAACGCGTGACTAGTCGGGTGAACCTGTCGGAGGGGAATTCCGGGGTTGTTGTCGACACCGAGACCGAACGGCAGGTTTCACCTCGTCGTCAGAACGCAACTCATGCCCCTCAAGGTGCTCTTTCCTCTTTGGGAAGTGGTGAAAATCGCAAGGTGCAAAGACTTTCATTTTTGAACTGCAGTTTTTCATCTTTGAACTGTAGGCGCTGCAATCCCCTCTGACGTGTGGCGATCGTGTGCGAACGGGCGTTATCGTGCTGCAGAAGAGGATCCAAAGCTGCCATTCAATCTTCGTGTCAACGACGACCCCGGATTTCCTCTCCGACGGGTTCACCCGACTAGTCACGCGTTGGTACAATGCGTGGAAAGGGATGGGGACTATCTCGGAAAGTGAATAGTGCATTACATAGAGGAGAAATGTGAGTATCAGATACAAAAGAATTTTGAAAATCGGTTAAAAAATAAAAAAGTTACAGCTATGGAGGCATTACTTTTCAGCCCACCCTCGTATTAATAAACCTTGTATTGTAAAATGGACATTATGGAATTATAAGTATATACACTATACAATACGACGTGTGTAAAATCCTGAAATTTATTTATTTATTATTTTTTTAAAATTTAAGTTGCAAGGCTCCATCAGCCAATAGAATCTTAGTTCACCATGTGCTTTTGTTTACATCCCACGCAAACTTAGGTTGGATAGACTATAAGTCTTTGTGTATATAAATGCAATTTTAACAATTTGTACATCAAAATTATACAAAGTTAAACACCACTTCCATGCAACGTAATATCTATACAGGGTGAATACAAAAGTCTGACCCCCCCCCCTTTTATTTTTTGAACCAAAGCAGATATGTCAATTTTGATGAATCCAATGAATAGGAAGTTGTGGGTGGCCTATCCTATGGTGCACTTTTCAGCATACCAAATATGCAAATCAGGACACATTCAAAATTTTTCTCAAAAGCCGTAAGGGATAGAGGAAAAAACCCAATTGCAAGCTTGTTCATCATAAAAAAACAAACAAAACAAAGAAAAATCATCCAAATTGGACCAACCAATCACTCACAATCACATGTAGCTTACAAACAGTCACACGGCACAAGTAAAACTGAATGTTGATATTTTCACCATGTAAAGCATGCAAATCAAAAAATTAACATAAATAACTATATTCATATTCACTTTCATGCGGAAAAGCAAATAAAAAGCATGTTTCAGCATACAGAGGACAAACAATTGGGTGGTCTGGAAATGGTCAACATGATCTTCTGCTTGTGGGTGATTGGTTGGTCCGATTTGGATGATTATTTTTTGTTTTGTTTGTTTTTTTATGCTGAACAAGTTTGCAGTTGGGTTTTTTGCTCTATCCCTTACGGTTTTTGAGATAAATTTTGAATGTGTCCTGATTTGCATATTTGGGATGATGAAAAGTGCACCATGGGATAGGCCACCCACAACTTCCTATTCATTGGATTCATCAAAATAAAAGGGGGGTTCAGACTTTTGTATTCACCTTGTATAGTGAAATGATTTTGAATTTCGTTTAAATAATATAAAAGTTCATCAGACCAAAATTTCATTTTTTTATTATTGGAATATTATATGCAATTTTTTTATAATGCGCATTAATGATTTTTTTTAACTTTTACTTTGCATATTATATATCGAAAATTACTGTACATTACTTTTGCACTGTATTTGTTTTTCCTCTACTAATACCCTTATAGTGTGTTCACTCCATTTAATGTTAATGCCAATTAAATTACATTGAGAGGAGATGGCAATTTTAGCAAATTATACGAGGGTGGGCTGAAAAGTAATGCCTCCATGGCTGTAACTTTTTTATTTTTTAACCGATTTTCAAAATTCTTTTTGTATCTGATACTCACATTTCTCCTCTATGTAATGCGCTATTCACTTTTCGACATAGTCCCCATCCCTTTCCATGCATTGTACCGACGCGTGACTAGTCGGGTGAACCCGTCGGAGAGGAATTCCAGGGTTGTCGTCGACACCAAGACCGAACGGCAGGTTTCACCTCGTCGTCAGAACGCAACTCGTGCCCCTTAAGGTGCTCTTTCCTCTTTGGGAAGGGGTGAAAGTGGCAAGGTGCATAGTCTTTTGTTTTTGAAACTGCAGTTTTTCATCTTTGAACTGTAGGCGCTGCAACCCCCTCTGATGTGTGGCGATCGTGTGCGGACGGGCGTTATCGTGCTGCAGAAGAGGATCCAAAGCTGCCATTCGATCTTCGTGTCGACGACAACCCCGGAATTCCTCTCCCGACAAGTTCACCCGACTAGTCACGCGTTGGTACGATGCGTGGAAAGGGATGGGGACTATGTCGAAAAGTGAATAGTGCATTACTTTTCAGCCCACCCTCGTATTTGATGAAAAGATTATCTTGGAACAATATTGACATTGTCAGTGCCTTTCTTTTCATTATTTCATTCCTTTTTTTTTTTTTTTTTTTTTTTTATTAAACTTTATTTCCTCTTTTGGAAATTGCACATTTTCATGTTTAAATTGAAATTCCTATAGCAACGTGGCCTGCAGAAACCAAATTCCTGCCTAAAGACCATACCTGTACAGAAGGTGGACCCTTATCTCCAAGTCTGATGGTAAAACTGTCACCATTGGAGCTATCTGCACAGGAACAACAAGAATTAGGTTACATGCCTAATAGAGATGATTTTGAAAGGGTGGGTCATCATTCATCTCTCCATTTTTTTTTATTTTTATTTTTTTAACATTATAGAAGCTCGTCTTAGTGATACTTTGATTAGATAGTCCATGAAACATTTTGTTTTTCCTCTCCTCCTCCCCTGCCCATCCTTTGAGGGTCAACCTGAATAAAATGTTTCTTAATGTTGTAAATACATAGAAAAGTTTTAATATAAGGGTCGTACAAATGAAAACGAAAACTGTTTATTTTATCCAAAGTGTATACAAGGAAATTAAGAATCCTCTCCAAATGCGTTAAGGAATTTATCCCACTGTGTAACAAGGCGTGTAATTCCTTTATGGAAGAAGTCTTTCGGTTGCGTGTGGAACCATTACAAAACCTCTTCCTTCACTTCATCGTCCGACTGAAACCTGCGGTCTTTCAGATGTTTCTCGAGATCCCCAAACACGTGAAAATCACATTGGGATAAGTCAGGATTGTAAGGTGGATGCTGCATTGCTTCCCAGTTGAAGTTTTTGACGAGGTCTACCATTGCTTTCGAGATGTGAGGACGCGCGTTGTCGTGGAGAAGAAGCACTCCTTCTGTAAGAAGCCCAGGACGCTTGCATTTGATGGCTGCACGCAGTGCCTTCAATGTTTCCCCATATCGTGCTGCGTTAACTGTGGTGCCTTTTTCAAGAAAATCCAGTAAAATCGGGTCTTTGCAATCAAAAGTCACGGTCGACATCACATTCCCCGTGCTGTTTGCAATTGCTTTTGATTTTTTCGGGGATGGTGACCTGTAATGCTTCCATTGACAACTTTGAGGTTTGCTTTCGGGCTGGAAACGAAAGCACCAAGTTTCATCCCCTGTAACGATTCTGTCGAGAAAGCTCTCTCCTTCCTGTTCATATCAAGTCAAATGTTGCAGGGACATGGCTATTCGAACTCCAGGTTGTTCTGAGATCAAATTGTGCACAGATTTTTTCTGTAGTGCAGATGGTTCCTGATAATGGAGTGAACAGTTCCACGACTAAGGTCAGTTTAGCAACTACGACATGGATTGTCACTCTTCTGTTTTCCTTTAAGAAAGCGTCAATTTTGGCTTTGGAATCGTCCGTGATGGCGTGGTTTGCTTGTCCAGGTCGTCGATCATCGTGCAATGATGACCGTCCCTCCGAAAACCTCTTGCTCCATGCCCAAACATGAGTGAAGCAGTCGTTTCCACAGACATTCTGCATACGTGCATACGACGATGAATTTCAGAAACTGCTTCACATGTCAAAAAACGAATTACTGTTCTCTGTTCCTGTTTCGTTGACTCCGCTTTGTCGTTTGGACGAAGCGATCGCTCGCAGAGCTTCGAAGCGCAAGCTATCGTTCTTTCTCACGTGATGCAATACTTGCAACATATTGTTCAATTTGCATGTGGGGTTTCGCAGTTGTTGAAAACAAAAACTTACAATCCTACACGTCGTCTTTTTTTTCCCCCCCAAACAAATTTTCGTTTACATTTGTACGACCCTTATAATTGGCTAATGTATTCTGAAGGCTACTTCATCAACAGAGCCAAGCAAAGAACAAAGAAATGAATCATTATATATGCAAAAAAAGTTGATGGAGCAAGTTACCATGAATGAATCGGTGATTCCTGATTGGACAGTTATAACAAGTCATGATTAATGTTTAAGGTTAATCAAAATCAGAGTGTAATTAGTTATTTGTTTTAAGTTCGAGGTACAGTCAGCCCCAATTACCTTGAATTATCGGGGCTCTACTGTACCGACAATTTCAAACAATCAAAAGAAAATTGAGCTGTTAGGAAAGAGAAGGAAATTTAATACAAGGAAAAGTTTAGATTTTGTCTCTATTACGACGCCAATCTCGTACCATCCCTTCATTGACACATTACTCGACTGCAAGTTTCTTCAATGTTTCACACTAGAGAGTGATTCAGCTCGAAATACACAGAACCTCGAACTACTGAAACTCAAATTATCGGTGTTTGTTGTCTTCGATCTTCCCACTTTCATGCACCTATCAAGAATTTTAAACAAAACGGAAGAAAAAGATATCTCATGAATGGTTGGTGAGAGTTTATCGAAGCAGGAACCTTCAACTCTTCATGCTGAACGCGTACAACAAACTGCCAAGCTGTTATGTCCATAAAGATTTTTCCTGAAGTCACAAATCAGCTAAACCAGCAGAGCAGGCCACCGACCCGCAAATCGGGTATCCTCCTTATTGATGAAAATTCAAGTCGAAAAGGAGATAAACCATTCAGGAATGACGTAACCAAGTACCGAAAGGTTAAACTAAACCATTCGCGGAACCATATTTTTAAACCGCCTATGTTAACATTGTAAGTTCCTAATGGACTATACTGATACCATTAAACCACGTACCTTTGAACCAATTTGGATTGTCATTAATTTTACCTTATATTCATTTGTGACACATCATTCCAAGTTGTTTGATATACAGGGTGATTATAAAGTCACTATACATTTTGGTGAAATCATTAACGAATTTCATTTATTTGCACACCCAAACACACCCAAAGTGAATGTGTGGATGGGAGTTACACAGTCAAAGTTCTATGGGCCCTTCATGTTTGCCCAGGGGATTATCAATGGTACCGTGTACCTTGGCATGTTGGAGCAATTCTTGGATCCACAGTTGCGAGATGAAGGTTTTAGGGCCATTTGGCCAACATCGTTGAGTCTACCTGAATCGCGCATTCCCAGGCAGATGGATTGGTCAGGGCTTGCCAATTGACCCCCATGGATTTCTTTGCGTGGGGTTTTATCAAGTCCAAGGTGTACCAGGTCAGGATTACGCACCATTGCACAGCTGAAACAACGGATTACAGCCGCGGTGGAGGACATGACACCGCAATGTTGCGCAGTGTTTTCCGGGCCACGGTGGAACGCTGAGAGCTGTGCCGGAATGTGCAAGGGGGGCACATTGAAATTTACTAAGAATGTATCCTGGTATGATATCTGGTTGATGCATACGGCAATTGCTGCAATAAAATGGAGTTTTCACCAAAACGTATAGTGACTTTATAATCACCCTGTATTACATGCCATAGTTTAGCATTGAAAGTTCCAATGAACCATAATGGTTCCAGTAAACCATGTTCCTTGGAACCAATTTTGACTATCATTAATTTTACGTTGTATTCATTCATGATACATCATCCCAACTTGTTTGATATATTACATGCCATATCTTATCATTGAAAATTTATGAGGATGTCATAAGGGCACCATTAGAGCACGTGGCATTGTTTCGATTACAATCATTTTCAAAATGGTTCATTCCCGGAACCATATTTCTCAATTGGCGAAAATATTAATTTATATCCGCTTCTATCTCGCCATTACGATTTGTTTGATATATCGTAAATTGAAAATTGCTAGGTGGGGTCGTGAAGGTACCATTTGTGCACGTGCTATTGAACCGATTTAGATAATATTTGTGATTGGTTCGTGCCATGAACCATATTCATCGACTGACGAAAACAGATTTTGAAAATCTTTCATAGCCTCGGATGAGTTAGAGTTACGGACGGACGGACAGACAGACAGACAGACACGTTTCCCCACATGGCAGCATAAAGCACCTTTCGGTACTTAAAGGACAACTCTACGGTCACATACAACTTTACTTAAATCGAAAGACTAACCTATTAATAACATCATAGCATATCTAATTTTTTTAAATTCGAATCCTAAATGTGTGGAAAACGAAAATTCCGAGCGCGATTTGAAATCGGGGGCATCCATCTTGGGTGGAGGCGTGACGTAGTGCGAGGATTGCTCTCATCAAGCTTTGCAGTGAAGCTTTAACATTCACTATAGATCTACATTCACTCAGTATGGAATGTAGATATTAGTTTTAAGACTTACGAAGATATGGAGGCTTATTTTAACAACTATCTATACAGGGTGTAAATTTTAAGTTGACAAAGCAGAATAACTCGAAAAATAAGCTTCACACGAAAAAATGCGTATAATCCAAAGTTGATTATTTTCGAGGGGGCATCTGCTGGTGCTAAAATTAGCCCACCCCCCCCGGCCCCTGGGGGTGGGGCGGGGGGCAACTTTAAAATTTCAAATGGGAACCCCTATTTTTTATTGCAGATTCAGGTCCTACATAAAAAACTACGTACATTTTGTCTGAAACATTTTTTTTTATTTTTGGTAGATGGCGCTGTAATTCAAGAAAATCCATTTTCTCATTTTTGCGTGGAAATGGTTACGGAGAAATAAAAAATACTTATTTACTTCGTAAATTTTGCCGCAAAGTTATTATTTTATTATTTTTTGCCGCGGATTAGGATAATTTTGTTTTGTTTCGTGGTCATGAGGCCACACAACTTTATAATTATCAAACAAATCAACTGATTAGCTAACTAACTAACCGAACATCCTACGTACTAACGAGTGAACTCATTAACTAACAGAGTAAAAAAGTAAAAGACTGTGTAAAGATGAAGTTATTCCCGTTTAAGATTTGGTGGTCCTTAAAAGGACCGATTGTTTTCGTTTTATTTTTTCTTATTTGCAAATACTTGCAAGTAAATGAATTTCGGGGTGCTTGTATTTCCAGTGAGTCCCCTCGCCTCTCACTTTCGGCCTGCTTGTTGTCCTTAAATCCCTTGCATCTCGCCGTTTTATGAAATTAAATGTTCAAATTGATGACCTCGCATCGATGACCTTGTGCTCGCATGTGGATTATGAGCCACAGCAGCTAGGACTGACACTTGATTGTTTTCTCCACAAACAGTAGCTGCACGGGTTCTTTTTTTCTGGTTCACACTACCTTCCGCAGTAAATTGTTTAATAACTCGAACAAAAGAAGACCGTGATCGCGTTTGGCCAGGAAAACGCTGAGCATAAAGCGCGACTGCATTATCAAAATTTCTCCCACTTTCTCCATAAATGTACACCATCTCAATTTTTTCTTCCACAGAAAGATAATTCATAATGTAAATTCAAAAGCAATACGGCGTTGTACACTCACAAAAACAGTTGAAAAATTACAATCTTTTCTTCTAAAGATCAGAATTTAAAATGTAAACATTCTGAAAAAAATGCCAATGTTTACGTTATTTGTTTGTTGACGAAATGTCTTCAAATTACATTGTAGTTAAAACAATGTAGGAATCGAAATGAATAATAAATTAGTTATTTCCACGCAAAAATGAGAAAATGGATTTTCTTGAATTACAGCGCCATCTACCAAAAATAAAAAAAATGTTTCAGACAAAATGTACGTAGTTTTTTATGTAGGACCTGAATCTGCAATAAAAAATAGGGGTTCCCATTTGAAATTTTAAAGTTGCCCCCCGCCCCACCCCCAGGGGCCGGGGGGGGTGGGCTAATTTTAGCACCAGCAGATGCCCCCTCGAAAATAATCAACTTTGGATTATACGCATTTTTTCGTGTGAAGCTTATTTTTCGAGTTATTCTGCTTTGTCAACCTAAAATTTACACCCTGTATAATGAATTGGACAACTATCTATATCAGTGATTTGGATGGTTTAGGAGTGAAACCATACAGTTTAGAACCGCGATCACCCGTCATTAGACGAGGAATACAGGGTCGCCGAATCAACGGAAAATGTATCACGCGCAACAAATTGTCAAGTATAATTAATACGTATGTTATTTAAATGTGAACAATTTCATGATATTAATTTTTAAATTAAGTATCAGTGCACAATATGTGAAGATATGCCGACATCACAAGCGCGAACGTATGCTGTCGTGACTAAGCCGAGATCGATCAGCATATGCCCAGTGGTTCGGAATGCATCACCGAAAATTCCGTCTTTTCAAAAATCTGCGTGGATTACGATATACCAACAAACTAATTTGTCCATTAGATTTGGGTGCACCTGGGAAGAAATAAAAGAAAAGTTCTTCCCCGTTGCGTTGTGACAGCCATTCGAAAAATCTTTCCTTCACAAGAACATTGTGGTTTCAAATACTGTAAAATTTTATTAAAACTAATTAAAATTCTCTCAATCAATTTTCTTTGTTTATTTGATTCATAACTAAAATTTATGGAAAATCGAACTAAATTTCAGGTTATCAAATGTATTTTGTTACACTGATATAGTTTAATTTACGATCATCACTAAATATAAACTATTTCTGCCAGTTTAAATGACAAATGTATTAGCTTCAAACATTAAACAAAAATTTGCTACTGTTAGCACCATTTACTTATTTAACTAGATTACCTAATATAATTTTAATGGGGTTTTAGTCAAACATTAAAAGCAATAAGGGAAAATATCTTCGCATTGAGTGATGGGTACAGGCCATTTTTTGAGGGCAAGAGGAAGGCAATCCTATACAGCTACTCATCGAAGTGCGCCGTTTTTGCCCGACTTATTATTGTATAACGATGGTAACGAGTTGTTGCGTGTTTGGATGTATTGTATAACAATGGGATAAGTTCAGAGCCATGGCAGCTATGGGTCTCGATGCCCTCAAAATATGGCGGATATTCAATGTTTATGTTTTGATATTTCTCCCTATAGCCAATAACTAGTCCTCCCTCCCCTTTTCTATTTGTGAATTTTAACCAAAAAAGTGGCTTCAAATCATAATCAATTGGCAGTCCCCCCTCCCCTCTCTATTTCTGGTTGGCTTCCATTAAATGCTTCAAAGAACAAAATAATTCCCCTTGACGAAATAGCAAGTGCTATGAGTTCGTCTATTGTTTGAAAAATTGAATTTCTCGGATGTAGTATTTAGAAATGAAAACGAGCTCTATGTTCTTACGTTTCTCATCATTTTCAATCAAATGTGGCCATCTAAACACTTCAAAACGTGTAGTTGCATTTTGTCCGGTTGCGTTTTATCCGGATACCTCTTTAGTTACATAGCCTTGCGCAAATAGATAGTGAGCTTAATTAATACCTTCGTACATTAATACGACAGGATCAATAACAAAACAAAACTTTTCAAAGTGAGCGGAGCAGAGTCGACTAGTTCGCGGTCGGAAGCCAGTTATCTCTTCGATCAAAAATTATCCATTTCTTCCTAATTCTTACATAGGAAATTGAAGAAATGATAAATTATTATCACTACCTCTATTCTTATAGCCAAATACTAAATAAGAATGAGGCATGACGAATATGCGATTTACAAATTTAGGAAGACCGGTCGTAAATGTCTACTCAGTGAGAAAATATCAGGAGACGTTAGAGAGAGAGAGAGAGAGAGAAAGAGAGAGAGAGATAATTTTTAATGCTGGGGCATGGCGGTAAAATCCATGTCAACACAGTGAATTAGAGAAATAATTAGCATTAATTGTTTGAAAGCTTCCATAGTGTGATTTTTTAATAAACAAACTAAAAAAAGTTTCAAAATTCATTCAGTGTCATTCATGTAACGTCTCATTTTTGAAAATCATCTATTCGTGACTTGGCTTTAAAAGCTACACACATTTCAATAAATATTCATTTACATAGAGTACATTAAATGAATTATAATGACCAAAATAATTATTATAAAATAAAATGAGTGGTTTGATAATATTTCAATAACATGTAAATCACCTTTTTTAATCCCCTCCTTCATTAGAACTTACATTGGTGCCTTTCATTTATTTATTTTATTTTAATTTTATTTTATTTTCATTCAAAAAGGAGATTCACATTTATGTTATTATAACCAAAGTAATATTTGGAAACTCTTTCTAGTTTTTTTTACTTAAAAAAATCACGCTGTGAAAGCTTACAAACAACTGGGATTAGCATTAAAACATTAAATCGACCCCAACAGCTAACCTCGCACTACGTCACTTCCGGAAAAATAATGGCCGGCGTGAGGGGAATGCAAATGCGCTATTTTTCGCTTTTCAAAGCATTTTTTATATAGAAATTATGGACCAAAATTAAAAATTTAAACGGAATCGTGTTATATTTATATCAAAAATTGATGTTCTGTAAAAAAATTATAGTCGAATTTTTGCGTAGAGTTGTCCTTTAATAAAGAGAGAGAGGTGGACATATTGTAACAAGTTGGCAGTTAATTGTTCATAGTAGCTCAGTTGGTTAGAGTGGCACCAGCTAAAGGCATGGTCCCTGGTTCGAGTTCTGGGTATGGAATTTTTCCGTCTCTTTTCTTTGTCTTAATTAAGATAGAAATTTTGTAAGAAGAAACGTGACAAAATTTCGAGTATCTGAAAGAACTAATTACGCTTTAATTTTGACTTAACCTTAAACATTACACTGAGTTAGCAAAACTCATGGGATAGTTACTTAATATCTGGTCGGGCCACCTCTGGCCCTGTGGAGTGCAGCAATACGGCGTGGTAGTGAGTCTGCAAGTCCCTGGTACACTTCTGGAGGCAGTCTGCAGAGCCGAAGATAGTTGCTGCCCGTTCGTGGGCGGATGATCCAGTGCCCGGAGCCTGACTTCGACAGCATCCCAGATGTGCTCGATGGGATTCGTGTCAGGGCTCCGGGCTGGCCAGCTCAGTCGTTGGACCTCTCCTGCATGCTCCTCGAACCATTCGCGGACAACATTGGAGCGATGTGGTGGAGCATTGTCATCTTGAAAGACTGCTACGTCGTCAGGGTGTTGAAATGTCAAAAACTGGTGCAGATGGTCTCCGACGAGTTGACGATACCGTGGACCATTCAACGTTTGGTCCAGGATAACCAGAGGGCCCATTCCAAACCAGGAAAATGCACCCCGGACCATCACTGACGCCCCACCACCCTGCACCACCACCTGTTGGCATGCGGGATCCATCGTTTCGTGAGGTCTGCGCCACACATGGTGCCTCCCATCAGCGTGGTACAGTTGAGATCGTGACTCATCTGACCAGATGACGTAACGCCACTGTTGCAGAGTTCAGCCAAGATGGTTGGTGGCAAATGCACGCCGGAGTGTCCGACGACGCTGGGTAAGCATTGGCACCCGTGTAGGGCGACGGCTGCCAAACCCGAGGGCATGCAGATTCCGACGGATTGTCCACCGAGAGACGTTTCTAGTGCGGCCAGTATTGAACTGGTCTGTGATTTGCTGCACTGTTGCGCTCCTGTCTCTGTGAATCATTCGTCCCAGGTGTCGCCGGTCACGATCGTTCAGGGCAGCTGGACGCCCGGTATGGTGCCTGTTGTGGACTGTGATGCCTTCATCCAGCCATTCCCGATACACCCTGAAGACAGTTGAGCGGGGAAAGCCAAATTCCTGCACCACTGCCGAAACGGAACTTCCCATGCGTCGGGCACCTACTATCATACCCCGTTCAAAAGACGTTAACTCGCGACGACGTGCCATTTCTGATTAATCACTTATCCAAGCTCTTCCCACAACGTCTATTGGTCCAATCCCAGAATCCGTTACCCCTGTGAATTCGTGAGCCATGCCCATGAATCAATGTGCTTGCTATCCCATGAGTTTTGCTAACTCAGTGTACAAGGTGTCCACAAAGAAAGCCCTTGTTAATAGTTTTCTACAACCTGCAACAATAAAGTTCGGTGAATGACGTCAAATTGCTAACGGTCGTAAGAGTGCACCGTCGTCGTATCCTGCCCCAGACAGGTCGAGACATGTTTAAACAGGACATTGAAGAGAGAAGGCGTAGTACGTGCAGTCGGTCGAAACCCAAAATGGATCAGCGAACGAAAGAGACTCGTGAAATGATGACAACAGTTTACAAAGAAAGTGCTATTACTTTGATGTGTGTTTATGAGTGGTTTAAACGGTTCCGAGGAGGCCGGAACACTTAGAAGACACCCCCCGAAGTGGCCAGACATCCAACGTAATGTTATGATCCAACCGAAGGCTATCCCTAAAAACGACTATGCCAGAAGTTTCCAGGACTTGTACAGGCGTTCCCAGAAGTGCATTACCGTCGACGGGGATTACTTTGAAGGATAGTAACTGCTGTTTCATGTAAGCGAGCAATCCACGCTCAATATGCCATCATTCACCGAACTTTATTGTCACAGGTTGTATATTTCTTTATTATAAAAAGTAATGAAGAAAGTAAAAAAAAAAAATTTTTTTTGTTTGTATTCAAATTAGGAATATGACAATGAAGCTGAAGTTCTTGTAAGCAATTTGGTCATCAATAATGAAGATGAAGATATTGATTTAGGTAAAAAGGGACAAAGATTCAGTATATTGTCTCTTATGGTCGCTTGCAACAATCTCCGTTAAGACTAACTATTCGTTAAAGTTCCAGTTAAAGTTTCTTGCATTGCACCAAGCGAAGTTAGGACTTAACCAGACATTAAGTAGCAGTTTAACTTAAACGCTCGATGACCACGGTTTAAGTCCATGGTTAGCGAAACTAAATGGCATTCCTGAACAGATATATACGAGGGGAGATCAAAAGGTAAGTTGCACTTCGACAGTATGGCCATTTTGCGAAAACCTGATGGATTTGGATCGCGCGCGCTTGCATGAGCCAACCTTGAACCTTTGTGCATATGCGTGAATTTTTTCCCGCCTCTCAATAGCGTCAGTTGCTGGCAATCAGCATTAGAGGGAGGTAGTGTGTTGTGCTCTCGTCTGTTTTTGATTTGGAGGCTTTCGGTGACGATGCTATGGTCGTACCCGTACGCCCAGGACTCGTCACCAGTGATTATGGTGTTCATGAAGTCGGCGTCACTGTTTGCGGAGGCCAGCATGTCCTGTGAGACGTCGACACGAAGTTGTTTTTGCTCCGCCGTCAGCAGCTTCGGCACGAATTTCGCCGCCACTCTCTTCGTGGCCAAATCTTTGGTCAGAATGGAATGTGCCGAAAACGTACTGATACCCACCTCCTCCGCAACTTCTCGGATAGTGACATGGCGGTCCCGCATCACCACAGCGTTCGCTTTGGCAATGACCTGGTCGTTTCGGCATGCTGACGGCCAACCGGTTGTACCAGTCCTTAATCTGTGTGGTGCCCATAGCGTCGTCACCGAAAGCAGTCTGAATCTTCCGGATGGTTTCCACCTGGCTGTCGCCCAGTTCCTGGCAAAATTTGATGCAGTAACTCTGTTCCAGTCGTTCCGTCATTTTCCTTCAAATCAAAAACCGACGAGAGCACAACACGCTACCTCCGTCTAATGCTGATTGCCAGCAACTGACGCTATTGAGAGGCGGGAAAAAATTCACGCATACGCACAAAGGTTCAAGGTCGGCTCGTGCAAGCGCGCGCGATCCAAATCCATCAGGTTTTCACACAAAAAAAAAATAAAGTCGGATACTTTTCTCACAGGCCTCGTGCAATGTAGGTTCACTTTTCCACATAGTCCCCAAGAGACCCTAAACATTTATCCAAACGATCAACCAACTTTTCGATTCCGGATGCATAGAAATCTCCTCCAGCGTTTTGTAACCGCACGGTGAGTGACAGCCGCTTTCACCTCCTCATCGTTTCGAAATCGTTGTCCACCGAGTGCCGTTTTGAGCTTACCGAAAAGATGAAAGTCGCATGGCGCTAAGTCGGGACTGCATGGCGCTAAGTACGGGACGTTGCGGGCCTGCCTACGCGATCTTCGTCTGTGATATCCGTGCGTCCTGCTTCAAATTGTTGACACCACTTTGCAATTCCTTGCCGGTAAATTGCACGCTATACAGCAGTGATTTCACGATGAATGCCCGTGCAATTCACCCGTTTGGCCCATAGAAATTGGATTGCTGCTCGCACCTCAAGTTTGGAATGGACATCCAGTTGAAGCGTCCATTGTTTTTAGCCCACTAGTCACACAAAACACGACCGGAAACCACAGACGCAGTTAATGTCCCTTTCTCCGCTTTACCCAAGATTGCAACACAGCGCGCTCCTGCTGCAAGTTAGTGCAACTTTCTTTTTGATCTCCCCTCGTATTTTTAACTACTGTAATTGGATAAATAATTATGGAACAGCAAATGGATCAGCCATTTGAATGAGCCAAATGGATCAACCAAATGGATCAGCAGTTTGAATCAGACAGCTGTATCAGCCATTTTGAAAAGCTAAATGGATCAGTCATTGGAAAAGCTGATGGATCAGCGATTTGGATAAGGTAAACAAATCAGCCGAATGGATCAGCGGTTAGAATCAGACAACTGGACCAGCCACTAGGGGATAAGTTAAATAGATTAACCATTTGGATCAGCCATTTGGACAAGCTAAATGGATCAGCCATGTTGATCGGAAGTTGTTGGAGCAAAACGAACCAATCGTAGTCCTCGTTACTTATATTCCATCTGGTTTCCCAACGGACTTAACCGATAGTTAGAGTTGTTTTAACTGATGTTGTTGCAACCGCCGTTAGAGAAATAAAATTTTTAATACAGTACGTCCTTCTGTCAATTTGAAAAATTGCTTGTAATTAGGATTTGCGAAGTCGGTTGTCCTGTTGCCAGTTTTTTTGATTTTAACTGCAGATTCGGAGAGAGCATCAGAAAGTAAGAAAGTAAGATCGAAACCGTCGACATGCGCGAATCAAATGGTCATGGTTCATATTGGTCATTCCTCGAACAATGGCAGCTTTCAATTCATCTTAGGTGTTATGGGGGTGTTTGTTGGCCTCTCACTCCACAACGCTCCATACGTAGTAGTCCAATGGATTCAGGTTATGGGAGTTAGGAGGTCAAAGGTTAGGGGTTACATGATCATGGAAGTTGTCGGCCATCCATTCCTGTGTCGTGCGAGGCTTGTGTGCTGGGGCAGAGTCTTGCTGAAACACGTAAGGCCTTCCGTTGCGTATCGTGTCTATCCAAGGCTTAACAGTTGTTTCAAGGGTCTCGACGTAGACCGCAGAGTTGGCTTTAAGGCCTTGGGGAAAGAAGTGTGGAGGCATCACATCTCCTTCACTGCTGACAACAACCCCTGAATCCATGACAGTTGCAGGAAGTTTCGTGTGCACGACTCGTGGCACTTCCGAAGGGTCGGCACATAACCATCCGTCATTTCTTCTGTTCACCTTCTGAACCTGGTCAAAGTTTTTTTCGTCGGAGAAAATCCACAGCAAATCGGTTTCACGCGGATTTTTCAGCTTAAGAGCCTTTTCGGTCTGAGTAGGCGGTTTTCCCGTGTTTTGTCTGACACAAACTGACCTCTTCGCATAACATACGAGCGACATCTGATGTTTTCATGGACAACATTTCTGATTGTTCCTTCCGACACTTGGAGATCTTTGGCAGGTGACCTCGTGGATGTTCTGGGGTTGTCCTCGATGGCCTGCTGCACTTGCCGAATAAATTCAGGTGTTCTGATGATGCCAGAGCGTGAGGCATGCCTTTTTACGCTTTGTTACTGGTGCGACGTTGCCATCTTCGGTCTCCGACTCCTTCCGCACTTTGTGGACGAATGATCTGCAACCTTTAGAAATCGTGATATCTCTAAATCGCTGTGCTCTGCCTTTATTGCCATGATTACTGCATGTCTCTTCATGATTTGTGGTACTTGATGGTCCGCCATTTTGCTTTCCGGAAACGGAAAGGACATACTATTTACTATAGTGCAGCAGTAGCCAAAACGAAGGTGTGTCCTTAAATACCTTACGCACCCTGTATAACTTTTACTTAATTTTTGATGCACTATCCGAATCTGAAGTCAAAATCGAAAAAATTTGGCAACAGAACGACCAATTTCGCAAAAACAGTATAAAGCTTTTAGTTAATATCTTTAAGGCCGTTATCCATTTAGCGACTTTCAGGCGTTATCCAGACTCGGATCTGATCTGATTGATAGCCATGGAAAAGAGGCTATTGACTACTCAGATCACATTGACGCTTTTGAATTTATTACTACGCTGCTTTGCAATGAAATTGCCCCACCAACAAGGAGTTATCTGACCTGATTGATATTTAGTGGGGAGGTTCGTCCACCTCCGACTAGTAAACGATTAGATGCATGCTAACGGGACATGACCATTTGGGTTGATACAGGATGTCTGGGTGCCTGTATAGACTCATCAGTTGACACCTGTGCGAGACATTCCATGCAGTAGGCAGGAAGCGACTGCCTCGTGAATGTGCAGTACTGTAATCCGCACAACGGTCTCGATGCCGCGACGACAACAACAACCATGCACGCAATTAACGGACTTTGAATGGTCAACCTAACTGATTGCTGTCCATGTGTTGCTGGGAGAGGAAGGCACACGTGCCAGAAGACTAGGATCTGGGGCCTGGGGAGGCACGTCAGTTCGCAGCGCTAGCGGACAAAATCATCGCCATGCGGCAACTGCGGGACAACATCACTATTCCCGGTACTGCTCCAGTGTCAATATCAGTAATAGCATGCTGGTTACACGTCACGACAATGTCTGCCAGGTGTCCATTGTTGTGTCTTCCTTTGACACCTGAGCATCATGCGATACGACTGCAATAATGGTGTCGTGAACGAGTGGGCTGGTGAATGGAATGGCGCCTGGTGGTCTTCAGCGACGAATCCCGCTTTTGTTTGGACACAGATGACAGACGCGGGCGTGTGTGGCGCAGACCATTGGAACGTGCCAATAAACAATGCATCCGGTATCGCCATCAGCTACGATACCAGAACGCCTTTAGTCACCATCCAAGGCACCCTGACAGCAGCACGGTACGTCACAGAGATTCTGCAGCCTGTGTTACTGCCCTTTCTGCACACCTTGTCTGGTGCAGTCTTTCAACAGGATAACGCCAGACCACATGAACATGGCATGTCTGCATGATGTCAACTGGCTGCCATGGCCTGCGAGGTCCCCAGACATATTGCCAATTGAGCACGCGTGGGACATTGTTTATGATCACCCGACAATCTCCATGAACTGAAACAGCAGGTTCATCAGGCCGGAGTAGACGTACCCCAAGATGACATTCGCCACCTTTATGATCACCTATACCTGCAGCTGGAACAATGCATCGGCTAGATCGTAAAAGATGTCTGTAAAAACTCATAAACAGGTAACCATGCCTGAACTTGAAAAATCATGTGCCAGACGCCTAACAGATGCATATGCGTGAAAGTCGCTAATTGGAAAACGAATGAATGCGATTTCCAAAAATACACTAAAAAAGTCGCAGACGCCTAACAAACGTTTCAAGTCGCTAAATGGAAAGCGGCCTTTATGGTAAAGCAGCGTGGCGCCATTCTCTATTGGTTTTTAATATTTGTTTAATTTCTCGTATAATTTCAGCTTTAAAATTGGCTCACGTTGATATGTATTCTAAACGGCTGAAGGAAAGATTACGGAGGAAGCGTGTCGCAAGAGAATACACTTTAGTTAGCCAATTTTTTTGCTCCAGTAACAAACAGAAAACTCCAAATGCAAAAAAGAAACCTTCCAAAGATGACAAGTAAGATTAATTAAGCTCCGTTTACTTAAAATACTGCATTGAACAATCAAATGACACCGGGACGCAGTATGCGTTGGTAGGCCTAGATTATTTTATTTTTAACAATTAACACAAGCAATCTACTGTAATAACTTTTAAAGTAATTGTTCGAAATGACCGCCATTTGCTTCGTAGCACAATTCGCAACGCCTTATGATGGATTGATGTACGCATGGAAACAGTCGATTTGCACGGTCGCTGATGTCACCTACTGCCGCGACAACACGAGCTGCCAATTCTTCTTCGGTATCTACGGGTTCAGAGTACACCATAAAAAAAAATCCATCGGTGTGAGATCTGGCGATCTCGGTGGCCAAGCAACTGGTCCGCCACGACCAATCCAATGAGCAGGATATGTCTCATTTAGGTAATCTCTAACTGCTCTTGTGTAATGCGAAGGTGCGCCATCCTGTTGAAACCACATCAAATGTGTGGTCATTAGTGGAACATCTTCAAGAAGACCAGGGAGCTCGTCCTTCAGGAAACCAAGGTATGTTTGCCCGTTAAGACGGCATGGTAGGAGATATGGCCCAATGAGGACATTGTGAATCATGCCAGCCCAAATATTCAAGGAAAAACGATGCTGAAAACTGTTAACATGTGTTGCACATGGGTTGACATGAGATCACGGATGACTATTGTAGCTATTGAACATTCCCTCTCGCGTAAACGTTGCCTCATGGAAGGAAAGTCTGGAATCCTATTCTGTTGCTGCATAAACCATTCCGTGAAAGCACGCCGGGGACCATGATCGTTGGGACATAATTCCTGCACCTTTCGAAGCTTGAACGGATGTTGCAGGTTGTCATGTAAAATGTTCCATACAGTGGTATGACTAGTATTCAAAGCAGCTTCGACCGCACGAGTACTTGTCGACTGATTTCGGTTAAACCTATCCAAAACTTCATCCTCTAATTCAGGGGAGCGTAACCACCGACGACGTCCACGCTGATGATTATCACGAACGAATGCGCCTGTTTCTCTTAGACGACGATCTACTGCATCAAATGTTCGTGAATTGGGAAGAATTCTGTTGGGATAACTTTCGGCATACAAACGCCTTGCACCATCCACGGTACCAGCAGCACCGAGACACAGATGCATGTCTGCATAATCATTCCATGTAAAACGATTCATACTTTGTGTTTAACTTTACACATGTAAAAAGTACATCAAGTTATTACAGTAGATTGCTTGTGTTAATTGTTAAAAATAAAATAATGTAGGCCTACCAACGCACACTGCGTCCCGGTGTCATTTGATTGTTCAATGCAGTATTGGAAGTAAACGGAGCTGCGGGGACCCCATGTTCATGTGACAAAAAATACTTCTAAGGACCTCTTCTATCATCTCCCAAAAAATCTGTACTCAATTCAAAAACACCCTTGTAGATTAGAGAACGAGTAATGTTTTTCCTTCCAGAGAATTTCAAGACAAAATGAGAATATTTGCTCAATTCCATTCTGCACAAGAGCACGATCAACTCTTTGAAACTATACAAAGTGAGTAGATGGAATTGCATCAGGTGACCTAAGACAAGTCATTTTTCATTGATTGGTTTGGATAAAAATGTTGAAATGTTGTAATTTTTACTCGTATTTTAGAAGAAAAAGAGTTAAAAGCGAGAGTAAAAGAATTGATGAGGTACCGGCGAAACGGTGTGACAAAATTGGAAGGTAAGAACTCTTCTTGTAGTGTAAGAAGCGTATTTTTATATTGGATAAGTTCTTAATATTATACAGGGTGACAATAAATTAAGATGTGTGTCCGGATAAATGGCATTAAGTCAAGACCGTTCACCGTGGGTGTTGGACTCCGCCAAGGGTGCGTACTGTCGCTCCTCTTGTTCATTATCTTTATGGACTGGATAGACGGGCAGCCGAGGCGATGAGCGAGTTTGTGTGGGCAATTGCCTGGTGGAGAGGTTGCTCTTTGCTGACGACCTTGTCCTCCTTGGGTCTTCTCGCACGAACCTTCAGCATGCACTAGACCGGTTTGCAGCCTAATGTGAAGAAGGTCAGTGTGGCTAAAACCGAGGTTCTGGTCCTTTCAAGACAGCCAGCTCAGTGCGCTCGCCATGTTAGGGGAGGCTCATTGAGACAGGTGGAGAAATTCAAGTATCTCGGGATTGCATTCACGAGTGTTGGACAGCAGGAGAAAGAATTGGATGCTCGGATCGGTGCAGCAAGCTGTGTCAGACGTGAAGTGTGGCGATCCGTGGTAACGAAACGCGAGCTGGGTAACAAAGTCAAGCTCTCCGTCTTCAAATCTATCTATGTCCCCATTCTCACTTATGGTCATGAGGCTTGGGTAATGACCGAAAGAGTGCGATCGCAGGTACAAGCGGCCGAAATGAGATTTCTGAGAGGTGTGGCAGGTGTTACCCTACTAGATAGAGTGCACAGCAGCACGATAAGTGAATCTTTAGGTGTTGAGCCGCTACTTCTCCGCATCGAGAGATCTCAGTTGCGCCTCTGCTGACCACACTCTGTCGTTTTGGTGATTGTGTGCCTGCTTCCATTTCTCACCTCCAGCCCGACGCTTGATTTGGTGGCACCTGTGTAGCCGTATGCGCTTATTTTCGTCTGTGAGGAGCTGGAATTTTCGGAGCTTGTAGGGCTTGAGTTCCTCTGTTGCCATTTTCCGCACCAATTTGTCTCGTTGAGACCCTCGGATTTCGCTAGACTCGCTTTTTGATGATTTTGCGGTTTCCGGATGTGTTGGTGGTACGCTTTCTTCCTCTTCCTGGATGCTCGCTTTCGTGGCCAAGCTCTTTGAACCGTTTGACCGCTTTGGAGACGACGTCTCTGCCGACATTGAGCAAACGAATAATTTCAAATTGACACTTTCCTTGACGAAGCAGCTCCAAAATTGCACTGCATTTGCTTGACATTTCAAATCACACATCAGTTAACTTATAATAAGTTGAAACACGGACGACTTGCCCAAGAACGTGCAGTGATTGCAATGAATTAAAAATTATTTGGTGGTGCTTTAATGTACCGGGTGGGCAAGAAATAACGTGAGGTGTTCAGAACTCGCTAGCGGGAATTCTATTAGGCCAAATGCAGTACATTTTGGTGTATATACTTAGTGGAACATGCAGTTTCGATTTCTGCAAAAAAAAAGTACCAAAAGTCGCCATAGGGGGCGCTTATTTCAAGAAAACAATGAATACATTTGCATAAGCGCGTTCCGTGTTTAGCAATCACGACAATAAAAGGCAAGGCTGAGGATTTCCCATCATTCACGAACGAATGGCCTGACGCTGACGCTTACTCTGCCTGACCGGGCGTTATTAGTCAAGTTGTTTTATTAGAAGAGCGACAATGCAAGTGCTGCCCTTCGTGAATTCCGGCGATTGAAAACGTTACGAAGAGGACCGATGAACATAACTAACTTACGGAAAATGATTGAACGATTTGAATCTACCGGAACTCTAGGAGTGCAACCAGGCCGGGGACGCAAACGAATCGGGCAGCAACACGTTGAAGAAGTTGCAACTGCTGTTGTGGAACAGGAGATGACTACTGTGCAGGGTACCAGCAGTGCACACGCAATAGCACGCCCAACAGATATCCCATATTCGACGGTGAGGAAAATATTGCATAAGATATTGACATTGACATTTTATCCCTATAAAGTCACTCACACCTGTTCAACAATTGCTTCCTGGAGATGAACGTACCCGAACTGACTTTGCGTTGAGATTTTTAGCACGTATGGAAGTGGATGATGATGCATGGCCATGGCAAATTTTATGGAGTGATGAGGCACATTTTTATTTGAATGGTGATATCAATACCCACAACTGCCGTATTTGGGCTGCATCAAATCCACAAGTGTGTCTGCCAACTCCTATGCATTCACCGAAACTAACAGTATGGTGCGGCTTTACTGCTTCTTTCATCATCGGCCCGTACTTTTTTGAAGAAATCCGTCCCCGTGGACCGTGACTTGTTCCGTCAATTCTGCCAGGTATGCCGATATGCTTGAGAATTTTGTGATACCACGATTGCAGGAAAAGGGTTGTCTGGATTCTACCATTTTTATGCAGGATGGTGCGCCACCGCACGTCGCACGTCAGGTGCAGCAGATCTTGCGAGAATGTTTTTCAGACAACAGAATCATTAGTCGTGCATTTCCCACGGTATGGCCATCCAGATCGCCTGATGTCAACCCTTGTGATTTTTGGTTATGGGGATATTTGAAAAGCCTTGTGTATCAAGCACATGTTCCTGACCTCTCAACCTTAAAGGATCAAATAACGTTACATATCAGACTAATTAATGCAGATATCCTGCGAGCTGCCGTAGAAAACGTTGTGTACCGCATGCAGCTATTGGAACAGCACACTGGTGGTCATATTGAAACGCATTTGTTTATTGTTGTTACTAAAGTTGGTTTGTACGGTATTTGTTCATTTGACAATTAGGTATTCATTGTTTTCTTGAAATAAGCGCCCCCTATGGCGACTTTTGGTACTATTTTTTTCCTTGCAGAAGTCGAAACTGCGTGTTCCACTAAGTATATACACCAAAATGTACAACATTTGGCCTAATCGAATTTCCGCTAGCGAGCTCTGAACACCTCACGTTATTTCTCACCCACCGGGTATTCATGCCTGGACATGTCCATTTCTCTTGCGATAATTTATTGTCACCTTGTAAAGGGTAAAACTTGTTTTATTCAAAAGTTATTAAAATTATTTTTTATTTCTTTTTAGAAAGCGAAGAATTTGAAACCGCGAGGTATAAACGAGAAAAGAAGAAAGAGAATAAAAAGAAATCAGTAAGTAGACCTTCGTGACTTTTACCTTTGAGCACCCTAAACACTGTCGTCTGTCGGAGAAAACTGCAAACATGTGGAGTACTTTTTGCCTGAACAAGAACCAATTTGCAATTTGTTAGTTCGTCAGCTCCATGGGTTGAGGGTTCTCGGTTTAAATCCAAGCTATGGAAATTTCTTCCTATTTAATGTCTGATGTATGGTGTATACGAGGTCTGTTCAAAAAATACGTAGACTGACGTCATAAAACAA
>JAHWFO010075886.1:0-24148 GCA_023313115.1 Rhysida immarginata | reverse complement strand
AATAAGAGAATAGTAAAAAAGACATCACAAAATAACATAGGTAATAAATAATACGAGGCCTTTCGGTCATTTTATTTACAAAGACCTTCTTCAGGTTAAAAAATTTTTGAAAGTGTAACTGATTTCTTCTCTCAGTAAAGATTAAGAATATAAGTTTAAATAGATACATTGTTGAGAGGTATTATTACATCAATTGATTGTTTACATCTTTAGTTTGAAATTTTAAATTGTTATAATCAAAGACTTTTTGTACAAAGTTATTTTTAATTGATTAAAGGTATATTTACAATTTTTTTATTACAATATTTCCCATTTTTTATCTAATTTATATGATTGATGGGCTAGACAATTTTTTGATTTGGTAATATAGTAACTTTCTTTAATTAATCTTTTTTGCCAATGTTCTTCAGTTCCTAAAATTTTTGTATTTTCCCAATCAATTTCATGTTTTGTTTTTTTTTTTTATGTAGATATAATTCATTATTTTCATTACATTTTTGTATTTCATTCTTGTGTTCATCAATTCTTTTTTTCATAATTCTTTTTGTTTGACCAATATAATGATCATTACATTCTTTACAAGGAATTTTATAGATAACATTATTTTTTATATGTTTATTATTATTTTGTTCTAATTTTCTGTTTAGTAAAAAGTTTCCTATTGTTCTTTTATTTTTGAAAGCAATTTTATATTATCTTTTTGTTCTCTTTTTATTATTCTTCTAAGGGATTTATTTAATTTTGGGTGATAATTAAATGTTATATAGTTATAATTTTGATTTGATTTAATGACTTGGTTATTTTTCTGTTGTATGCAGTTTTTCCATGGATGATATCTTCATAATAATAAAAAACGACGAAATAAACCCAATTATAGAATATTTAGAAAAAGTTTCTGAATTCAAATTCACTAAAAACACCATGGAAGATAATAAAATACAATATCTAGATTTAGAAATTGAAAATAACTCAAAATTTTCTTTTGATATTTATATTAAACCCATCAGAGGAAATATCATGATTAACTTTAAATCATTTCAACCTATACATTATAAAATTAATGTAATTAATAATTTTTTACAAAGAATTCATAGAGTTTGCTCCACGAAAAACATCACACCCCAATTACTAAAATTAAGAAAAATGCCAATTAAAAATAACTACCCTACTAATTTTATTGAAAAAATTTTTTGGAATGATAGTCTTCTATTGTGGGTGATAGTCTTCTGTGAAAAAATGCCCAAAAAAAAGAAACAAAAAAAAGAACTTCAGAAGTGATAAATAGAACTATCCCTCAGCGTAATCCTGTGACTACTAAGCTTGTGTGGTGGTCCTGAAATATACCTTCTCGTGAAATATCTTGTCATCATTGAATTATTGTGATGATTAAAATTATATTTCCTAAAAATAGTATTATAGGTGAGGCCTTGTGGAATACACTGAGTCAGCAAAACTCATGGGATAGTTACTTAATATTTGGTCGGGCCACCTCTGGCCCTGTGGAGTGCAGCAATACGGCGTGGTAGTGAGTCTGCAAGTCTCTGGTACACCTTTGGAGGCCGTTGACAACAGATAGTCTGCAGAGCCGAAGATAGTTGCTGCCCGTTCGTGGGCGGATGATCCAGTGCCCGGAGCCTGACTTCAACAGCATCCCAGATATGCTCGATGGGATTCATGTCAGGGCTCCGGGCTGGCCAGCTCAGTCGTTGGACCTCTCCTGCATGCTCCTCGAACCATTCGCGGACGACATTGGAGCAATGTGGTGGAGCATTGTCATCTTGAAAGACTGCTACGTCGTCAGGGTGTTGAAATGTCAAAAACGGGTGCAGATGGTCTCCGATGAGTTGACGATACCGTGGGCCATTCAACGTTTGGTCCAGGATAACCAGAGGGCCCATTCCAAACCAGGAAAATGCACCCCAGACCATCACTGACACCCCACCACCCTGCACTACCACCTGTTGGCATGCAGGATCCATCGTTTCATGAGGTCTGCGCCATACACGGTGCCTCCCATCAGCGTGGTACAGTCGATATCGTGACTCATCTGACCATATGACGTTATGCCACTGTTGCAGAGTCCAGCCAAGATGGTTGGTGGCAAATGCACGTCGGAGTGTCCGATGACGCTGGTTAAGCATTGGCACCCGTGTAGGGCAACGGCTGCCAAACCCGAGGGCATGCAGATTCCGACGGATTGTCCTCCGAGAGACGTTTTTAGTGCGGCCAGTATTGAACTGGTCTGTGATTTGCTGCACTGTTGCGCTCCTGTCTCTCTGAATCATTCGTCCCAGGTGTCGCTGGTCACGATCATTCAGGGCAGCTGGACGCCCGGTATGGTGCCTGTTGTGGACTGTGACGCCTTCATCCAGCCATTCCCGATATACCATGGAGACAGTTGAGCGGGGAAAGCCAAATTCCTGCACCACTGCTGAAATGGAACATCCCATGCGTCGGGCACCTACTATCATACCCCGTTCAAAAGACGTTAACTCGCGACGACGTGCCATTTCTGATTAATCACTTATCCAAGCTCTTCCCACAACGTCTAATGGTCCATTCCCAGAATCTTATCCAAGCTCTTACCCCTGTGAATTCGTGAGCCATGCCCATCAATCAATGTGCTTGCTATCCCATGAGTTTTGCTAACTTAGTGTATATATACTATACCGTAGGTTGAAATGAGTGCGCCTATTGCTCTTGCAACTGGTCAAGGTCTTTAATCTACAATATGAAAGGGATGATTTATCATAAGTTACTTCTCTTGAGTAAAGTACAGATAAAATTGTGAATACATATGATTGAATAATAGCTATTGCTGTTTCTAGTAGAAGTAATAAAATTTGAGATGAAATTAACAAGATTAGGATTAATCTTTGTAAGTTAGGTCCTTGGTTCCCTAATAAGGTTAATAGAAGGTGTCCTGCAATCATGTTGTCTGCTGATCGAATTGATAGTGTGATTGGGCGGATAATATTACTGATGGTTTCAATCAAAACCATAAATGGTATTAGATATGAGGGTGTACCTTGGGGAACTAAATGTGCAAATATATGATTACATTTATTAATCCACCCAAATAATATGAAAGAAATTCACAATGGAAGGGCTATTGTTAGGGTTAACAGAATATGTGCTGTACTAGTGAATGTATATGAAGTTAAACCTATTAGATTGGTAATAAGAGAATAGTAAAAAAGACATCACAAAATAACATAGGTAATAAATAATACGAGGCCTTTCGGTCATTTTATTTACAAAGACCTTCTTCAGGTTAAAAATTTTTTGAAAGTGTAACTGATTTCTTCTCTCAGTAAAGATTAAGAATATAAGTTTAAATAGATACATTGTTGAGAGGTATTATTACATCAATTGATTGTTTACATCTTTAGTTTGAAATTTTAAATTGTTATAATCAAAGACTTTTTGTACAAAGTTATTTTTAATTGATTAAAGGTATATTTACAATTTTTTTATTACAATATTTCCCATTTTTTATCTAATTTATATGAGATCTGGTTCAGTGACTGGAACCGGTCTATTGGAACTGGCGTTTCATTGGGTGGGGTACAACATGTACCTTTAGCCTTTGTACAACAGGCTCTGGCAATATGTCCCGTCATCTGGCAGGAGTAGCAGGTTGCGGTTTTGAAGTGACAGGTGTCTGCCCAATGCAGATCACCACACCTGCCACATGGTTGCTTTGGCACAGTCTTGGCTCTGTTGCTGGAATGGCGACTTGTTGCGGAACGATTTTGAAGCACTAGCTCGAAAAGGCTTCTTCTGTCGACTCCTCCCACGATGATTAGATTTGGTACTTGGGGCTTCATAACCAAGTTTGTTCGTGGCCTCGGGTGTTGGTTGGCTTACAGACTTCCCGATGGCCCATGTGGCTTCCAGACTTTGGGCTATGGCATATGCCTTATCAAAATCATCTGGCTGTTTGGCGATGATTTCGTCACATGTCTCGGGGGAGCGAAGACCATGGAGGAATTGCTCTATTAACATCCGGTCTAAAAAGTCACCATATTGGCAGTGTGCTGCACTTTTACGTAGGCAGAGTGCAAACTGGGCCACTGTTTCTTCTGGATGTTGAATGACAGTCCGGAACTTAATACTCTCTGCATATTTGTTTCGCGGACGATCGTAGTGGCCGGTCAATATTATTTTAAGTTCATCGTAGGGAATTGCCTTCGGTTCTTTTGGGCTTGCCAGGATTTTAAGTACACCGTTTAGTTCCGCGCCCATGTGCACTCGTGCATAGGCGACATACAGGGTAGGGGGAATATTCGAGAGCTGGAACGCCCACTCAAACCTCTTGAAATATTCCCCGACGGACGTCTCCTCATCCATTCGGAACGGCGGCATGGTAAATGGAGGAGGCCATGGCGAGGCTAGATCCGCAGCATGCTCTGCGCCAGGAGCGGGAGTCGCCGTTGCCAGCTGGGCTATGGCCGTGTCGGTGGCGATGTGCAGGGCCGAGGCGATCATCTTCGATAGCTCCTGCATTAATTCCGGTGGTACGACCATCGTGGATTTGTCACTGATACGGGGTAAGTATGTCCTTGTTAAAATGTCTCTTTATTTTTTTTAATTGTGGCACTTTAATTGTGATCGGCGTTCTTTTTTCTTCTCACTCACTCAAGATGGCGATGGGAGCTGCGCTCACTTTTAGCGGCGTCAGAGTGTTCGTCGATGGCATTTAATCGGGCTATCCCACTTCTGACACCAATTTTATTGTGCCTATATGGGGATTAGATGGAATGGTATAGGAGACGAACTATACTTAGGGAACTATGGGTTTACCTGGTGGTAATGTCTCCGGCTCCGACGGATATTTTCGCTTGTAACGGGACGGATGACTAGTGTGTCATCAGAACGACTATGGCTGGGAGTGAAGAGAGAACAGCTGACGAACGTTCGTCTCCAAACAACAACAACAACAACAACAATGGTGGACAAAACAATGGAACAAATATAACAGAAACAAACACCACTACAATTATGAGGATCGTGTGCGATAACAATTGAATGTTGATCGCCAACACGACAAACTTAACCTTTTTGGGTCGGCCGAGTGCCATATGGCACTTTTACTCGTTTTTATAATATAGTCAGAAATAAAATTTTTATCTTTTTAATCATTCAGTCTAAGAAAACGAAAATTACTGTATTCTATACAGGAAACCTTTCTCTATAATAATACAGTATATAATTAGCTTAGAGAATGAGATATTGTATTTATTATAATTAATTTAAAATGAACAGGCATGGATGTTACAAACTAAACGTCGATCTTATATACCCATTACATACTTCTTCATTTTAAAATATATTTACTCTGTACTTAATAAAAACCTGCTTTTTATGAAATTTCATAGCTTCCTTAATTGTTCCATATAAGTTTTTCTGCATAAATATATATAAAAAAATCTTTTATCTTACCTTTACTTCATCCTTGTAATTTTAGTGCCCTCTTCGTTTTCGATTTCGCGAAGTTGAACTTTCGCGCCAAATTGCGAGATTGTTATTGCAGTTGGGTATAGGGAACTTTTTTTTATTTTAATCCTCAGAGTCTATTCTTTATTTTAAGTATAATGATAATTCATAAAATGAATTTAGAATGATAATTCATAAAATGAATTTAGAAAATAGAAATAAAGTAAAATGTAGGCGGATTCACAACAATAAGGTGATATTCCATTGTTATATGTCTCATTTGATAGCTAAAATAATGTGGAACTTTAAGATAAAGATCATTTTCAATAAACATAAACATACAGCATGTGACACCTCATGAAACAAGGCAACCAGGACAACTGAAAAAAAAATTTAAAAAGTGGCAACATTGGCAGTACTGTGCAGCTTTATCCATGACATCTAAAATGGCTGCCACTGTGTAGGTAGACCACAAGGTATTACTCTACAGATGAGAATTGTAAATTTTAATTATTTTTATTTATGAATTTAAAATGAGCATTATATGTTTGTGAAATCAAAATGTCACAACTGAAACAAAAAAACTGCAAAAAAGTTATTTGGTTACTGTAATAGTTAATCAAAGTAAGTGAATTCTGGGATTTCACTTTTGGTTTTGTAAAAGAAACTTGCCATGAAATTTGTGACAATGTTAGTAGGTATTTATGGTAGCTCTTGGTGTTACGGTTGTGACAATGTGTGTTTAGGTGGTTTAGGTTAATTTCGCTTTTTTTAATAGTTAACTGGCATTAAACTATTGTTAGGCCTATATTTTAATATATTTGTGCCTATTCTTGTCATTATATAAATGTACTATAGCAACATACATTATTTCCCTGCAGCTAACATGGCACAAACATCAACAGAACGCGTTCGTGCATTTCGTGCAAAACTGAAGGAAAACTCTGAACAACGAGAAGCATATCTACAAAAGGAAAAGAAGAGAAGCCGGCAGAAAAGAAAAAACGACAAGAAACTGGTTGCAAATCTGTCTCCAAAAGTGAAAGCACAGAAGGTGAAGCTGAAAAGGCTTTCCCAAAATGAAAGGCAACGAAGATGCAGATTGGGGAAAAAGAAGGCTGTCACTCTAACACCCCCAATGAATCCATTGGGTACCTACAGAAGTAAGAATTCTTTTGAGAAAGCAGTTCAGCGAGTATATAAAAACCTTTCTTCTAGTCCAAACAAGCAAGTGCAGTTATACGAAAAGAAAGGCTGTGGTACAAAATGCTTTCGAGTTCTCCGTCTGTGAAATGAAGTTAGTGGAAAAAGTTAAGGAAATTTATGTACCTAAAGAGGCAGTCAATAGTCAAGCTGTTTTTCTACAAGAACGCTGCAGTGATATTAAACAAATTCCTCAGACACAAAGTGTTCATCATGTTGAAGCTTTGGCCCAAGGTGTCCTGCTTGTGGCTAAAACTTCAAAAAGTGAGCCTAAAGAATGGAAGCAGGCCTACAAGAGAAGAAAAGATTGTCCAATCACCTGTTCAACCTATTCAAGTTGGTGATTTTATTGAAATCATCATAGAAAGAAAGGCTTTTAGAGCATGTGTCTGAAACATTTCTGATGATGGATCCAGCCTTTGCCAAGTAGAATACCTAAAACAATTTGGGAAGATATGGATGTGGTCCACTGAAGAGATGTCATGGGAACCACTGTTGTCCATAACTAGGAAGTTTTCATTTCCAACTGTCCTTAATGCTCGTGGTCACATGAGTTTTCAATAATCAAGTTACCCGTTCATGTAATGCTATTTGCAACCCTTTTCTATTTATATTACATTGTCCCAAAATAAATGTGTGTTTTACCTCTCATTCATTGTCTTTTTTTAACAATCCACCCAAAAATATTTGTTTTAGATAACACGGGTCACAACTGAAACAAAAACTTGGGATTTATTTACTGCTAATGCTGTACCAGAAATTTATAGTTTTACTCATGTTTATTCTCAGTAACATTGCCTTTATATGTGGTAAAAAAAAAAGCATCATTCTATTTGAATTAATAGAACAGAGATTAACATTTTCTTTGGTTAAGTCAAATATACTAGTCCTTTTTTTGTCACAACCAAAACAACACTTTTTACTATTTTTCAGAAAACTGGTAGATTGTAATAATGAACTTATCTCATTTAACAGTAGTATTACAAAGGCCTTAAATCTTCTTAAAGAGAAGTTTTGTGTGATCAGCTTCACTCCATGATTATTGACTCTTAAAGGTATGTGACTGTCACAACCGAAACCATGGATTGGCCCTTATGGCGTTACTTCCGGCAGTGTGCAATAGCCATTGTTCTGGTCACAAAAGAAAACGTTTTCACGTAAAAAATAAATCTCTTCGTTGTATTTCTGAAGAAACGTTTATTTGTAAACTTACTATTTTATAAATTAATATTTCCTAATGCCTGCATAAATAGTTATTATGAAATAATATAGTAATTATTATCTCTGTCTCTTAACTGCTAACGGTTCCGACGAATCAATTTCGAAATCTTAACGAGGAATGATAATTAGGCCTAATGATAACGAGAAATACGTTACCGTCCTTCTCTCTGCGTTCACTTAATGTTAACTATCTGCACATCGCACGATGACTGATCATGCGACCAAGGTAAATGAATTTATATTTTAAAGACACCCCCTTCCCCCGTTCTAACGAACTGATATATACCCCTTTTTCTATTTAGTCACAGTAAATTTCACTTACCTTGGTTGTTCACATTAAAAAGAAATACGTAAGTACATTTTACAATAATTATAAGTCCCTCTTTATAATGGCATTGTTATTTAATTAAAATAAATAGTATAAAGGATGAGAATTGTGAAGGAAATGAACGAGTCGTCAAGTATCACTATCGCACAACTGTTTTCATTAGCCACCATGTTTTGGTTTCTGTGGAGGTTTCGATTTAGCGGGTACTGGTTTCAATGTCCTCCAGTGACGTCAAAATACGCTTGCGCAGTACGGCAATTTTTACCACTTCTGGCAAACCGAGGCTTCCGAGATTATACTCTCGGAAGGCTCGGGCAAACTGACCCCCACCTTGTTCTAGATCACCTTGGCCTGAACAAGGCTTCCGAGATTATCTATATATATGTATAATCTCGGAAGCCTCGGCCTGAATCTATATATAAATACGGAAACGCATTTTTTGCCATACACTTTTACCAGTGTTAACGTGGACGAATACGCATGAAACATATATGGTTTGAAAGGTCCTGTGCTGTAGATGTGCACAATATATTTTGTTTGCGTTAACACAGGTAAAAGCGTTTCAAAAAAGATAGCATTAAGTAACAGGTTGTGCGCCATATTTGTCGACACCTTTTTAATTGGTTTTTTTTTTGTTTTTTTTTTATTGTTTTATTTGGAAAACATTGCTTGCACGTCATTTTTGAAATTGTGAGAGAATCGTTTTATTCATTTCAAATTGGTAAGTTTTTTTTTTTTTTGTTCTCTATTTAACTGACATACATCCAAATTTATTTCAAATGTAATTCAAATGAAATTTTTTATTATTTAAAAGCTAATTTAAATGCCTCAAAGAAGAACATAGGCAGGACAAACAGTGGAAAATTAAGGTCCGTTTCGGACCAAAAATCATTAATTTTTTTGTTACTAAAGATAGAGTATTAAAATTTTGCACAAACAAAGTAGTAAATGACGCTTCTAATGAATTGCTTTTATTAGAATTTTTCATAATCCACATTTTTTTAAAAATAAATAAATCAAAAACTTCAAAATTTGGTATTTTTTTTTTTTAACTAAAAACATTACTTTCTAAGTGTATGAAAATACCTTAAAATAGCTTAGAAAACGACAAAAGATACATAAAATGCTTACTAAATATGAAAAATTCTAATAAAAAGCAATTCATTAGAAGTGTCATTTAGATAATAATTCGATAGATACACTATATGATCACAAATATCCGGACACGTGCACGTTTGCGCTCTAGCCACGATTTCATGGAAATCAATAGGGCGTTGCACATCTCTTTGCCCGAATCACAGCTTCCACCCTTCGGGGAAGACTTTCCACCAAATGTTGGTAGGTACTTTCCGGAATCTTCCTCCATTCCTCCCGAACAGTGAGAATCAGTTCAGGTACAGAAGTTGGCCTATGTGATCTGGCCCGCAAGCGTCTTTCCAATTCATCCCACAGACTCTCTATAGGATTGAGGTCGGGACTTTGTGCCGGATAACCCATTTCTTCGACCCCTGAGTCCGCAAACCACTGCTGTACACGCCTCGCTTTGTGGCACGGAGCATTGTCGTGTTGGTAGAGAAATGGCCCGTTTCCGAAAAATTGCCACAACGTTGGAAGTGCACAGTTGTCCAAAACACTCAGATAACGGTCGGAGTTCATGATTCCTTGCACAGGAACGAGCTGGCCCAGTCCATACTATGAAAATGAGCCCCACAGCATGACTCCTCCTCCTCAGAACTTGACTGTGGGCTCTGTGCACTCAGGTAAGAAGCGTTCTCCAGGTATGCGCCAAACACAAACTCATCCATCGGATTGCCAGAGTGTGCAGCGAGATTCGTCTGTCCACATTACACGTTTCCATTGGTCCATTGTCCAGTTTCTGTGGGCTTTGCACCACTCCAGACGTCGCTTGGCGTTGACCCTGCTGATGTGGGGCTTGTGGGCAGCAGCACGGACATGGAATCCCATCGTGTGCAGTTCCCGACGAATTGTCATGGTACTGGCATCATTTGCAGAGGCGTTTCGAAACTCTGTGGCAATTTATTCCGCCGAGGACTTCCGGTTGCTGCAGGTGACACGACGAAGCACTCGACGGTCTCTGTCCGTTAGTTTCTTGGGTCTACCGGTTCGTTGTTGAACTGTTGTTGATCCCCGGGTCTTCCATTTCATAATGACATCGCCTACTGTTGACTTGGGTATCTGAAGAAGGCTGGAAATGTCACGCATGGACTTGCCGCATAGGTGACATCCAACGATGGTTCCACGTTGGAACTCACTGAGCTCTGCCGAACGACCCATTCTTGCCAATGTCCAAGCAGAGTTGTGTCTGAAGGTGTGGGAAGCTATTTAAATGATGTGCAAGTCATTATCATGTGACTTTGGGCCAATCGATGATCTGTGAGGGGTGTCCGGATATTTTTGATCATATAGTGTATATTAAAAGATACCTTAGACTACGTTCACACTATGAAACTAGTTACAAATTGAACTAGTTTCTTTTCTGGTTGCAGGTGAACCAGTTCTAATTGAACACTAGTTTTATCATCCTCCTGTTCGCACTGGAAATCCTCTTTAGAGGTGGAAATCCAGTTCCAGACACAACAAATAGAGCGTGCCCTGGAATGATTAATGCTTCTTCATCGTTATTTAAAGATGGCGCGTTTTGTTTTCCAAATTTAGTTTCGCCATCTTTCCACTTTTCTTGATTTGTTTGAGATTGAGAACACTGTTGTTCGGTAGCCATTGTGCATTTTTAATTCGTGATCGTATCGCTATTCGTGAAGACTTATGGGAAAACTACCCAGAAGTCTTTGCATGAACAAGCACTTTCCAGCCCCAGATCCAGTTTGAGAAACTGGGGTTGGAAACCCAGTTCCAGAGCCGAAAGGACTAGTTCTTCTTACACCCAGTTTTGTTCGCACTTCACTGATAAAACTAGTACCTCTGATAGAACTAGTTTCTTTTGGCTAGTGCGAACGAGCCTTTAGATGCGCTTTAAATATTATTCCGAGAAATTTTCAAAGTTATCATTGCGGTGAAATGAATTTGGAGCATCAGAAATGTCATGCAAAGCATTTTGGATATTTATTGTGTTTCTATTTTTCATTTTTCAAAGTTTATTAATAAGCAAGATTGAAGCTACAACAATAACACGTATATTGTTTTTTCTCAGAAATGTGATCGAATTTCAATCATCGGGGGATCCTAGTGATATTAAACCTTCTTCATGAAAATCATGTTCTATAGACAATCTATGGAACTGCTACTGTTTACAGCAGGAGTTGGCCCAATAGTATGAGGAAAGCAGTCATAGTAAAGTGGTGACATCATTGTAGATGTAAATGAGTAAGGCTTCCTCTGATGATGAAACATTCATGAAAATGTTGCATATTTAATGTCAGTCATAGTAGTAGTGATAAACTTAAAAATACATACATCAAATATCTTATTACTAACAAACCCCGTTATTATGAAATTCAAAGGACCCAAAAATCTTTCATATTATACAGTTTTCATATGAATCAAATCTAAAAATTTTCATCAATCGTTTATTTCAGAAAAAATGCATGAATTTGGTTACTGACATTGGTTTACACAAATGAAAGTAATTTTTTGTAACAGCATTGTTAACAGAACTACAGCCGAACCTTGATATAAGGATACCTGATAAAAGGATAATCCGCTTATAAGGATACAGAGGGTACAGTCCTGTTTTCTTCATCTATCCTTCGTAACTCTGGATAAAAGGAAACTCTGCTTATAAAGATATTTTCTTCCGGTCCCAAGAATATCCTTATAGCAAGTTTTGACTGTATACAAATTCAAAAGATCTGGTAGATAATCATTGCCACTGATTGACAACCTGTGTGTGTTAAATGGTGCAGATTTCTCTATCTTGACATCATCACTCTATGCTTCACTTTGGAAAGGGTTTTGACAAGGCTCTAAACGTTCAATAACTGTGGAAAGCGACATAATAACAACAAAGGAAAACCTCTTGTCCACAAAAAAATTTTAATTAGACATATACATATTTCGAACCCTTTAGGATCATTATTCAATGCCATACAAGGTGTGCCAAAAGAAGCGGGACGGTCGAATATTTCGCGAAATTTACATCGGATCGAAAAACTGAAAAACACGTGTTCAATATTTTTCAAAAATCTATCGAATGACACCAAACACGACCCCCCACCCCCACCCCCGGGAGTGGAGCAGGGGGCAACTTTGAAATCTTAAATGGAAACCCCCATTTTTTTTATTGCAGATTCGGATTCTACGTGAAAAAGTGAACAAGTTTTAGCTGAAAATTTTTTTTGATTCGTGATAGATGGCGCTGTAATCGCAGAAAAACAAATACAGATCAGAAGTCTGCAAACGGTCAAATTTCTCGGGACATATGCTTCGGAACACAAAATTAGTATTTTTGAAAAGGCTATCTAATGATGCAGTATGACAGTCGACCGATTGATGGCGCTCTAATTGCAAAAACAATTCTTTCTCGCAAGTGAAAGTATTTCTACAGCTAATATGAGGTTAACGTCTTTCGTTGATTTTGTATCTGACTAGTAAAAAACTACGTTTAGTATAACCCATGAACAACGACGTGGACGTAGTAGTTTTTTGTTCCCTTCGGGGTGCTTGTTTTTAGTGAGTCCCCTTGCCTCTCACTTATCGGGGTGCTTGTTTCAGGCGAGTCCCCTTGCCTCTCACGATTGGCGCCAATAACTTTATTGTAGTAAATGCTCAAATTGTGCACCGTTTACTTTCTGGCAGTAAGCTAATCGATGATAAATAGATTCGATGGAATTGTTTAAGTATTCTGCAGGTATTTGGGCAGCTACATCAATTATTCTCTGACGCAATTCATCTAAATTTTGAGGTTTCGTTTCATAAACCCGATTTTTTAAATAACCCCACAAGAAAAAATCAGGTGGCGTTAAATCAGGTGACCTGGCAGGCCATTCGATTGGACCTCTTCGTCCAATCCAACGATCAGGAAAATGTTCATCTAAATAATTACGAACGTTCCGTCCGTAATGAGGTGCAGCACCATCTTGCTGAAACCAAATGTGCTCCAAGTTATCTCCAGCAATCTCCCTTATTGCTGGAATTATTTCATTTCGAAGCATGTTTTCATACCTTTGAGCAGTAAGATTACCATCGATAAAGAATGGCCCAATCAAATGATTATTTATTATTCCAGCCCAAACGTTTAATTTCTGTGGATATTGGGTTTTGCTCTCTCGCATCCAATGAGGATTCTCATCTGCCCAATACCTGCAATTATGCCGATTACAAGTACCATTCAATTGAAATGTTGCTTCATCTGAGAATACAATGTTGTAAAGAAAGTCTGGATCTTGATCTATTCTAAGCATCATGTCCTCACAAAATTCTAAACGTCAGTCGGGATCATCTTCATTTATCTCATGAACAAGTGTCATTTTGTAAGGATGCAATTTATTACGTTTCAAAATCCTGCAGACTGAAGATGTACCAATTTCTTGAGCTTGGGCAGTTCTACGAAGACTACTGTGAGGATTTTCCGTAAATGATAATCAACGCTTCTTCTTCGTTTGTTGCTGACTTTGGTCTTCCTAATTTAGCTCGATCTTTCACAGAGCCTGTAGCTTCAAATCTTCTAACCGTTCTCTCCACAGTCGATTTGGAGATAGGATCCATTCCAATTCGAAAAGTATCATTGAAAATATCTCTTGCTTCCAAGTATGACCTTTTCCTATCACCCTAGCCTACCATCTTCAGTAATGATATTCTTTCTTGTTCATTAAGATGAGCCATTCTGAAAGAAAAAACACTTTTTCAAGTCAAATTTTTCTTTACAGATGAAGGTTCATCTGCTTGAATCAACTTAAACAGTTGAACTAATGTGTCATTTAAAAAGTAACTACCAAATGGATGAAGCACAAAAAATCACAACAAAAATAGTCCACTTTTTGTTTACATATTTATTAATAAAGAAAAGAATTTGTTTACAAGCAGAAAGAATAAGAAAGAGTAATTTGAAGGATTTTATTATGTTAATTTAAACGATGATATTTGCATTTTGTAAAATAAAAATACGTACTATCATTGTTAGATTTTTTTTCACAAATCTTATTTTCCATGATAACAAAACCATCCATCAAGAATTAAACAATGTTACAATATTGCATAAAAATACTGCATTGAGTATGTTAATTATTTTAATTGTTTTAAATATTTTTATTGAAAAAATTGATTTCCTCTTAATTATACCCCCGGGAGGGTGGGTGGGGGTGAAAATTTTTATAGTACTGAATACAGTTTTACACATAGAATCTGAATCTGCAATAAAAAATGGGGGTTTCCATTTAAGATTTCAAAGTTGCCCCCCGCTCCACCCCCGGGGGTGGGGGCGGGGAGTCGTGTTTGGTGTCATTCGATAGATTTTTGAAAAATATTGAACACGTGTTTTTCAGTTTTTCGATCCGATGTAAATTTCGCGAAATATTCGATCGTCCTGCTTCTTTTGGCACACCCTGTATGAGTAGTTTGGTACATAGCGCAAGTCCTATATAAAGGAGGAAGGGGTTACCGGTCCCCCAATCAAGTCCGAATACGAAATAGAGACGACCAATGGGAAACGAGGGAACCTCTTTTTAAAAAAGCACGGACCTAGGAGAAATAACCTGGTCGTAAACTAATTCCAGTAAGTTACAAACGTAAAAATTTGGGAGAATCCCAATTATACAGAAAATATACCATAAAATCTTGAATACACGCCCGGGCGTCTATTTGTTTCAATGGTCCGGGCCCCCCCCCCCCGGCGATTAATCGAGACCCGGCATTAAGGGCTATTCCCAAAATAATAAGGTGTCTAATAGGGTGTCCCAAAACGATTGCGTAAAATTCCCTGACTTTTCCCGGTTGATCATGTAATTTTCCCTGACCAATTTTTCGTTCCAATTTCGCATTTTTTTTGCTGATTTTATAAAATTCCCTGACTTTTCCCAGTTTTCCTGGTAGCTAGTCACCCCTGCAATAAATCCGACAAAGTTTTGAATTCCAATTTAATAAAAATGTTTTTTTATAGTAAAAGTAAAAATTAATAATTAGATAATATGATCTTCAGGTCTTCTTTTCCAGTAGCGAATTCTTTTAGGATGCACGGAAAACAATCGAGCTGCAGCTTCACCACTTTTTTCTTTGGCATACTGAATTGCTTTTAGTTTGAATACTACATCATATGATTTTCTTTTCCCGGATTCCATGTTCACTTGCATGAAGTAACAAAGAACTAACCTGAATGGAGAAAAATAACAACCTTGATAACGACGAGCTTCGTGCCCAAATGATTACCCTACCTATGAGAAGTTTGTAATGAGACACTACGAACGACATTTAATAATATGAAAGTGAGGAAAAACGCCAGAAGTTATATCGATGACCTGAAAAAGACCTGGCGTTTAATCTATTTTTTTGCACCCCACCCAGCTTTTATTTGAGACCGGTGTGTATTTGAATACCCGGCGTGTATTCGAGATTTTACAGTATACAAAAAATTAAATACAAAAATAATTTTTTTTTTGTATAATTTCTTGTATATATTTTCTGCATAATTGGGATTCTCACAAATTTTTACGTTCGTAACTTAATTTGAATTAGTTTATGACCACGGTATTTCTCCTAGGTCCGCACTTTTGTAAAAAGAGGTTCCCTCGTTTCCCATTGGCCATCTCTATTTCGTATTCGGGCTCAATTGGGGGACCAGTAACCCCTTTCTCCTTTATATAGGACTTGCGCTATGTACCAAACTACTCATATGGCATTGAATAATGAACCTAAAGGTTCGAAATACGTATATGTCTAAATAAAATTCTTTTTGTGGACAAGAGGTTTTCCTTTGTTGTTATTACTCTGCTGTGTTGGCCAAATCTCCTTTATTCCTCAGTGGAGATTTCTCTACAACATCAACAATTGTTAATTTCTGATCCAGCATAAGATTGCTGCATTTCCTCTTCTGTGAATAGCCATGTCGATGATGAAATGAAACCAATCAGAATTCGCAGGTATCTAATTGACATGCTTTGTTGCTCATTTAGACTAAGAGCTAATCAGAATTTGCAGAATAAGAAGCAAAATAATTCTTTTTTACAAATTTGAAATAAAGTAACTTCCTTGTAATGAATTTCTTCATTTTTTTTCCTCGTATTATCTGGACTTTGGTATATAAAAAAAAATGTATATTAAATGACCAATTTAATATATGAATATTATACATACAACCGGAACCAGAGAAAAGTTTATAAAACATGTTACTTCATATTAACAGATTTCTTAATAACAGGGTTCGAATGCAGCTGTTCCTGAAGCAGAATTTGCTGTCAGGTAAAACAAGAAAACGTGAAATTAATCTGCTACCAAGTAAGACATGAAACTAATATTTCTGTCTTATATTTTAAAGATTACAAACACGCACACACACAAAGAAAATTAAACAATAGAATACCTGGAATTGCCAAGAGAATTAGAACCTGAATCTTCTGAGTCAGATGAATATCCTTGTGAATGATGTGGATTTTGTGGATATAACTATAAAAGGATTTTAAATAATTAGAAATTACAATTAAGGCCTTCAGTAATTAAAAATATTTAAAATTTTACCAAATTTACCATGTCATGAGGGATCTCATTCTTTGCATTTAATTCTTCAATCACTGAAGGCCTACGTTTTTTATTGGGATGCTTATTAATATACACTTCAACTAAATTATTAACAATATGATTTTTACTAATACGTATAACTTTATTGCGACACTGAAAATACATAAAGAGAGAGAGAGAGATGTATTTAAACAAATAAAGAAAAAAAAGAAAATGTGTCAATAACATAGATCAGTGTTTCTAACTTGAAAGTCCCAATCTCCTAGATAAAAAACATCGGAAGTCTGATAATAGCTAGATATTTAGGTTTAAGTGTCCCAACAATATATATATACAGGGTGAATCAAATCATGTGTAAAACAATTTAAGGAGGTATTAAAGAGGTCAAGGTAAACACAAAAAGTCCTACGAACATGGGTCCGAATTTGAACAATAACTGAGATATGAACAGAAATAAAACTGCCGCCACCAAGATCAACAAGTTAATAACTCAGGTTCTGTAGTGTCTAGATTAATGAAATTTGGAGGAATAACAGGGTACATAAGACTCGGTATACCGTTAAAATTTGATCGAATTCCAACAAGAAGTTTCCGAATTACTCATTCAACATCATAACACGTGTTCACTTGTGAGTACTAACCAGCACTTCTTACAATTTTGACTGCGTAACTCGGAAACTTCTCGTTGGAATTCGATCAAATTTTAACGGTCTTATGTACCCTGTTCATCCTCCAAATTTCATTAATCTAGGCTTTACAGAACCTGAGTAATTAATAGAAGACTGCATTCACACATTTTTCGCTCGGCGGGAAAACATTACTATAAAATCCGCTAGGTGCAAATGGTCTTGATAGAACGAGCGAAAAAGACTCGGTCAGATTTATCCACGATATGGGATAGGATATTCCGAGCGTCGTTCACTCAGTTCTGTTTATCCCATGAAGGGGGGAAGTGGGCAGTGGGACGAATGGTTTTAAACGTTCAAACGAAGCTGATTGCAAGCTTCTATACTCGTGTATTCGTTATTACTTTTACAAACAAGTATCTATTGTGAATAAACTTATAAATTTTTAGTTGGAAAAATTTTTCTGTAAAAAAAGTGAATTGAAGGCCCTTGCAAGTAATAGACTGTTGTGTTTAGCAGCAAAACCCAACTCCGGGTGGCAGCTCACAACGAGCATAGTATTCTCGAGCGTACTACGCTCGAGTCTGTGACGCTTGAGCGAATTCGAGCGAGCGAAACACGCCGGTGTAGTCCTAGTTATTAACTTGTTGATCTTGGTGGCGGCATTTTTTATTTCTGTTCATATCTCAGTTATCGTTCAAATTCGGACCCATGTTCATAGGAATTTTTGTGATTACCTTGACCCCCTTAAATTGTTTTACACACGATTTGAATCATCCTGTATACAGGATGATTCAATCCTTTGGGGCCAAAATTCTCCAGATGGCAGAAGTCTGTAAACTGAGTATTTTGAGATAGGGGACCGATGTCGGAATTGCATATTTCAAGCATCACAAGACCGTGCGTGAACAAGCAATGTATGTGAGGAATGTTTTGTAAGCTGCTTTTATTTTCAGAGCAAACAACAATTTATCTTTCCATTAAACACTTACACCTCAGAGCAAGTGTTCAAAGTAGCAACCACCAATCTTAATACACACATTACAATGGCTCAAGAAGTTCTGCCATACTTTGGCAAATAAACCTAGCATGTGTTGCACAAGGAGACAGGCAGCTTTGGAACTCGGCAATCAGTATCACATTAGATGTTACTGGGGTTCATACACAATAACTTTAAGTATGCCAAAGGATGAAATCCAGGGAAGATAGAGTCTGATACAGATTTCCCTGGCCATATGATAGGATTTTCCATTCCAATCTAATGATTAAAATTGGTCACAGAGTGGTAAAATCTTGAAAACAGATGATGATTCATATACAAACTATGATTAGGGAATATGTTATACAGGTGCTCGCAGACCTCAACATAGAAGTGAACAGATGCATCGTCATGTTGTGGTCACATTCTCTCGCAGACAACAAGAGAATAGTGTCCAACAACTCTGGCAGTGTACCGTGAATGAACACCAGGTAACATGATCCATTCAAACAAGGTGTCAAGAGATAAGGTGATCTTGTATGATTCCAATCAAAAAGTTGACAAGGCAGGCAATTGTTATGAAATGAAAGCAGCTTCTTACAAAATGTTCCTCATAAGACCTCATGGTTTGTGAAATACCGTAAATACTGTATTTAGCGTCGGACCTGAAATACCGGCCTGCCTGCATTAAGCGCCTGGGGGTCCGCTGAATTTTTGCAAATAAGCGCCGGACCTTCAATAACCGCCCGGGCGCTTATTTTAGTTCATTTCGTGGATTTTTCTTCTCTTGCTGCTTTCTCACAGGAATGTTTGCTCTCTCAAATGCCACTGCTAAACCGGAAATTAGATACCAGCATGATTGTTTTCTAATTTCTTGCTTTTAACTTTGGATTCACTCAAGCAACATAGCTGATGAAAAATGAAAACTTCACAGTTATAGCATCAATTTTAATCTTGCAACAGTAAAGTAGGCTGATAACCATTCTACAGAGGCTACAGCCAAACAGTTTAGCATTGATCCTAACGGTAATGGAAAACACAGCAGGATACTTTACAAAAGATGAAGGAGAAGGGCGAGAATTTTGCATAATAGTATCCATCACAGTTGTGCAGAATTTTATAAGCGCCGGACCTGTCATACCGGCCCGCCTGAATTAAGCGCCTGGGGGTCCGCTGAATTTTTGCAAATAAGCGCCCGGGCGCTTAATACAGTATTTACGGTATGCATTTCTGACCCCATGGTTCCCTATTTCAAAATACTCAGTTTCCAGTCCTCTATCATCTATAGAATTTGACCTGAAAGGTTTGAGACATGCTGGACATATTTTAAAATAAAAAATATAATGTTTAGGACTATCCGTGACTACCAACCAAGTATATATGACTATGACTGCTAAGGTGAAGATGTAAGTAGCCCATTCCGTATTTCCCTAACTGCCATTGCAGCTAGCTTCTGGTTCACGCTATTTATAATTTGATAGGCTGAGCCGATTTGCAATTCTATTTCTTTAAGGAACACTATGCTGAAAAGACGGGCAAGCTCTAAGGAATTATAAGCTTTCTGCCATAGCACGAGTGAAAGAAATATGAAACTGTGCAGCTGCAAGGGAAATGGGTATTGACAAAAAGCGTAAGACAAAAATGACCATCTGAAACGTGCGCCATATGCAACCGAATGCTCATAAGTAGCCAATGTCTGAGAATCAGTTTCCAAATCCGCCACTGCTTCTGGTTATCATGTTGCTGGCTGAAGAAGAGGAGAAGGAGGATGAAGAAAGTGAACAATCGTTAAATTTGGAAGAGGCTTTTTTTAAATGTTATGGATTACAATTATTTGATAATTGTACCCAAATATTAAATATATTTTATTATTTCTGGAATAAAATGATATTTAACACTGTAAAAGTGCAACATATTTCTTTAAAGTCAATTAGGATAGATTCTTGGGGGAGGATGGGGGGGGGGGGGAAGCTGCAATTTAATGATATTTAACACTGTATAAGTGCAACATATTTCATTATTGGTGTTTTTTGGTTTGTTTGTTTTTTTAGAAAAAAATGAATTTCAGCACAGCAGCCTATCCACTGCCTATAAATAAATAATCCAATTTCATCAGAATGAAACTGGGGTCAATGTATCTGATAACTAAGATTTTCATCAAGATAGGCCTGTTCATCACTATGATAATAGGGCCTTGCTTCATCTTGGTGGAAATAAATCTCCTCCTCATCTCCCAGACTTTTCTCTAATAATGAAATATGTAAACAGCCAAAACTGTGGACACTAGATTAACAAGAAAGGAAGGAAAGAAACCACTATTCCATAAATTTATGTGGAATAGTGGTTTCTTTCCTTCCTTTCTTGTTATCTCTAATGTTCAAGATAAGCGGGTTTTTTTTTTTCTGAAATGACTTGCTCCCTGATTTTGTAATCTCAGATTACAAACAAAAACAAAATAATAATAATAATAAATAAATCCTTTATATAAAAATGTTATTCTGGCCATCATCATTGGCTTTCCCTCACTACACGAGCGAAGCGAGAGAAATATCAAGTAAATAAAAAAAAATCTCTGAGATTACTGCAATAAGTTGAAATACACCCCCTACAAAAGTTGAAGACATAATTGAATAGAGAAAGATTGATCCATAAAAAGAAAATGAAAATAAAATATAAACAGAGAATTACAGTAAAACGGAGACGGAATTAAGAATGGAACAAAATGTCGAAATCCGTTTGACAGTTAAGAAGGCGGCCAGAGAAGAGTTCTTGGCTTTGAAATCTCTATGGATTCCAAAGTTGCAGTCTTAAAAGGGTCATTACAAAAGTGGAGAATGGACATTACTTCTTCATATTTCTAGGGTGCGTGTCCAGTGATGGTGAGGTGGTTTGCATAATGGGATTTGTCATCATGACATATAACATATTGGATATGATATTATTCCAGAGGAAAGATATCAAATTCCATTATGCAAACCACGTCGCCATCACTGGACTCACACACAAAAAATGTGAATGGATCAACCTTTCTTTATTCAATTATGTCTTCAACTTTTGTATTCTGTATTAGTCTGTTATTTGCTATCCAATCATTATTTTTCTGCTTTCGTCCAGTTAGTGTATTTTTATCTTTTATAGTGTATTCAATCTATTCTCTTCATTTACTGTATTCTTGTCCAATCAATGTACGCTTATGCTATTTATTTTGCTTCTCCCTTTATCCAGTCATTGTACCCAGACTATGTTACTCATTGCCTTTGTCATGCGATTCACTGTATATTTCTGTATACAGAGGTTGAGTCAAAAGTAGTGGCCGACTCGGGAGGGGGGGGGGGGGAGGTTAGAGTTTGACGAATTCTGGACGAAGGCTATTTACCACAATGGTATATCGCACTTTATTAAGAGAAAAGAGTGGGAAGAAACGTCAGTACGAATTTGAATGCCATAGACATTGCGCCACCTGCATCAGCTAGTGTAAAAATATGGCAGAAAAATTGGTAATACGCGGGTTCCTTCGTCACTATTGGAAAAAGGGGACCAGTGCGCGAGCAGCAGCCACCGAAATTTGCAGGGTGGAAGGTCAGGGTGCGACCAATGAACGCACAGCACGACAGTGGTTCTCCCGCTTTTCGTCTGGAGACATGGAAGATGCACCAAGGAGCGGAAGACCCAAAGAAGTGGATGACGCAGCCCTACGGCAACAAGTAGAAGCCAACCCAGGCAGCACCACCCGTGGACTAGCGGCGGACATCAGGGCATCACAATCGAGTGTGTTCGACATACGCACGCCATGGGAAAGGTCAACAGGAGCTGCCAAGTTGTGCTCCACAAGCTGATGCTCGTGCAACACAACTATGGGTGAAGGTGTGTCATCAACTGCTAAAAAAAATCGAGGTTCTGCCACATCCAGCATATAGCCCCAACCTGGCAGCTTCCGACTACCATCTCTTCCGGTCAATGGCGCACTTCCTGCATGGATGGCGCTTCGCCAATGTCAGTGAGGTTGAAGATGCAGTGCGTGACTTTTTTGCACAGAAACCGGAGGAGTGGTTTCGCGAGGGTATCTGCCAACTGGCTGATCGTTGGATGAAGACCATACCATCTTTATTGTTGCAAATTTATTTAATGTCATGTCTATATTATTTGTTCAATTATTATCAATAAATGGCAGCAAGAGAAGTTATAATAAATGAAATGAGATCGCATTGACTTTTATGCAAATGGCATCGCCATCTTGTTTTTGAGAATTCACTTCCGCATTAGCTTTTGTATATGAAAAATTGAGAGAAAAATGAATTAATGTTCTATATTTATGCTGTTAATAAGTATTTATGTACTGTAATATACCAGTATATTAAATATTATATGCTAGTTTCTTTTGAAATAAATAATTTGTCAGATTGAAGCTCGTTTTATCCCCCCTCCCCAGTTAGCTTTTGGAGACAGAAAAGTGGATGGGAAATTGAGAAAAAAAAAGCATTCATGTCTGCAGTTTTTATTTTCCAGAAAATAACTTCATTATATGGCCTTGCCTTTATAAATTTGGCGTTATGTACAGCACCATTATATAGAGGGAGCACTGTATATGATGCCATTTGTTTTCACTACATAGATAAGTATAAAAAATATAGTGAAAACAAATGGGATCATAAACTCATATACAGTTGAATCTCGTTAATACGTATTTAAAGAACCAAGCAAAATATACCTATTATCCAGGAATCGTATTATCCAGGTATGAAATACGATTTGCCGAAATTCTTAATAATGTTGTGTTATGAAATAAGCTTGAGACTATTATGTATTATATATAATTTTTATGCATTTATTTATTTATTTATTTTGGGGGAAATATTCTATTATCAAAGATTATTATGATCACTTGACATTTGTAATTGAAATTAGCTATGATTTCGTGCTGAAGTTGCTAGAAAGCCAGACCATTATAAATAGGGAAGCAGGTTGTTTACCACGACAGTAGAAGTGATTTGTTGCTGAAGATATGGGTAAACGGCGTGATTTAACAGCCTTCGAACATGGGATGATTGTTAACGCTCAGAGCCATGGAGCGAGTATCAGCGAAACAGCTGCATTCGTTATATGTTCAAGAGCAGCTGTTGCTAAAGTATTTAAACTGGACTGTCAGTCGGAAAACTGGGTCTGAATGTGTGAGTTGTGGCCGTCAGCAACTAGTCAGTGTTTGGGCAAAACAGAGTAACAAGACTGGTACAAGACAACAGAAGGGCAACAGTGCATCAAATTACTGCAGATCTTAATCAGGGATCCTTTGTATGCACTGTTTGCCGTACACGGCATCGTATTAGATATGGAAGCCAAAGACCGGTTGAACACCTTTGCTGTCTGCAGTTAATAAGATAAAACGTCTCCAATTTGTATGTGAACACAAGGATTAGACAGTCGAATATTGGAAAAAAGTCAAGTGGTCCAATAAATCACGTTTCCAGTTGCATCATGCAGATGGTAGAATGAGAATTTGGCAGAAACAACATGAAAGCATGGACCCCACATGCTTGAGTTGTAATTCCCCTTCCCCACTTCTAAAGTTAAGGTCTTCCTGACTCTAGAAGGAGATGAAGCCAGAAACTGTGGACACAGATTAACAAGAACAACAGGAAACCACTATTCCACATCAGATGTTTATTACAACGTATGCGCATTTCGGCAGCTTGGCTGCCGAAATGCGCATAC
>JAHWFO010075885.1:0-16187 GCA_023313115.1 Rhysida immarginata | reverse complement strand
GCACCAAAGGTCCTTACCATATTTACCTAATACACCCCAACCCCCCCTAAAATTGAAACATGACGCCGCATATTTTTTTTTCCCGAAAAGCCGAAGCACCCCTAGACTCACACTCAGAGCAAAACTCTAAACTAAACCAAACCAATAATAAAATATGAATCAACTCCCCCACCCAAAACCCAAAACTTAAGCCTTTGAAGCCAAACCAAAAAACAAAGGCCACACAATTCAGGGCCCAAACCCAAACCAAGCCACACAAACCAAACTGGAACGTTTTTTTTTTTTTTGTTTTTTTTTTGGTTTTTTTCCCGGGCGCCCACGACATGGCCAAAAAACCAAAACTAAGCACACCAACCAGTAAAAAATAAACCCAGCCCCCCTCCCCCGAATAAAGGCATAGCCACAGGCATTTTAAACCCCAAAAGGAAACAAGCCACACACACATAGGGCCGAACACCTTAAGAGGGACACACAACTAACCAAACTAAGAGGAAAAACCCCAAATCCACGGGAAATAAATCAGAACAACGAGGTTTTTTTTTGTTTTTTGTAACTAACCATATATATATACACCTATCACTCGTCCTATATATATATACAAAGGCCAACGGCCAAAACCAAGCGTCGATACTCTGATAGCTATACAGAGTACAATACACCTATCACTCGTCTAAAGGATTCATATTGAAACCAAAACCACAAAACCAGGGCCAAGAAAAGATTTCAAAGCATGCGAAATGGGGTAAATTACCAAAGGACAAATTTTGCAGTCAAATACGGGAGTCAATTGACAGTCCAATTCAGGGGTCACAGCCAAGTTACCAAATTGGGAAGTCAAAGCTCAAGAAGTCAGAACCGGGATACATTGATCAAGAGGTCAAAACACAAGGGCCAAATTGAGGCTTACCTAAGGGAGTCAAGATTATATGGGCGAAACTGGCGGAAAGAGAAGCAAAAAGTCTTTCTGACTACCGGTGACTTTAGCCAACGCGTAACAGCAGTAGCGAGCCTTGAAAATGGAAATAGGCAGCCCAAAAAAGTTCCTCTAAATCTTTCCGAGCAAGCCTGTCGCCAAAGTTGCTTCACAAAGGACGCCACAAAACTGAACGCGAAAGGTAAGGGATTGGCAAACCGCACGGTGGAATATATGATCTGACTTTGACACTTGAAAAGCAGTTCCACCCCACGCCACACTGCCTGAGCTAGGGGACACAGAAAGAAAAGGTGTTCCAGTGTTTCATCCCCGCTACACGAATCGCATAACGGCGAATTACGTAGACCGTGACGAAAAAGGGTGACGTTGACCAAATTGCTCCGTCAGCCAGGCGCCAGGCGGTGTCCCATGATACGCCAGTGACACAGGCATCCCCCACACATTCCAGTTGACCTGCATCGGGTAGCAAGTCGGGACATTAAAGATTGCGTCACCCTCTAAGGCTGAGTAAAACCACGACAGATTAAATTTCTGTGGCGGCGACGGAAGAACCAAGTCCCGGCCGATTAGGATAACTGCCGACGCTTCAGCAAAAAACGGTGGGATTGCGTTTACATGGATATAACAGTTAGCAGCCCAAGATGGAAAGAGGGACCGAAAAGCATTTCCGAAATAGTAGATGGCGTAACCTACCCAGAGGGGAGGATTGGGGCTCGGAACTGCACAGAAGAAGTAACGCAAGAAAGCCGCCTGGCATAACCTCTGGATGGCTGGAAGGCCGAGACCACCATCCTCTGATGGAGCCTGCATTATGACCCTTGCGACTGGCTCATTCTTATGACCCACTCCCCACATCAGATCATACATGACCTTTATCAGATGGCATACAAAAGATGGGGTCGGCAAAAGAACGGAAGCTAAAATGATTAATTTCGGCGCAAAAAATCGACGAAAAATCAAGTCCTTCACCTTCAACGAGAAGGGCCGTCCAGAAACCCGCGCGACTTTCTCCGTCATAACCGAAGTTACACGAGACCACCTTAAATCCTGAGCCGAGAAGGTGAAGGAAACTGGTATCCCAAGCACCTTCGAATCACAGTTACTCCAAGATATAGGAAAAGCCCCTAGAACTTCAGGGGCCCAGCCGCCGGTATACATCCCCGTCGATTTTGCATAATTCAACTGACTCCCGGTATCACATGCGAACTCAGAAAAAATGGTCGCAGCAGCCTCAATGGACGGGACGTCGCATAACACAAGAGTCAGATCATCCGCATATGCCAAAACAGAGATCGCGGAGGAAAAATTTGGTATGCGGTAGCCCTTGATCGACGGGGACTTAACCAAACGTCGAATTAGCATCTCTATATATGTAAAGGAGAGGCGAAAGAGGGCATCCTTGTCTAACCCCGCGCCGGAGGAAAATACGTTCTGTGAGACGGCCCTGGACCAGGATCCTCACGAAACCATCATTATAAAATGCCTGTAAACATTTAACGAAGTTCGGAGGAATACCACATGTTAACAGCATATGGCACAGTAAGGGGCGATGCAAGGAGTCGAAAGCCTTCTTCTGATCCAGAGCCGTCACCGCTACAGAGCGACCATGATACACTGCTTCCTGCATGATATGCGATAACAAAACGGGGTTGTCTTGCACAGCCCTACCGGGGAGGCCACAGGTTTGTTCGGGTCCAACTAAAGATGGTAAGAGGTCACGTAAACGGTGACAGAGGATGAGACACAGCAGTTTATAATCACAATTAATAAGTGTAATTGGACGTAAATCATTACATGAGGCAACCGGTTGACATTTCGGAAGCAGGATCATAGCCCCCTGTGTAAACTCCTCGGGAAAGACCAGAGACATGAAACCTTCATTTAAAACCTGCACAAGATATGGCCCAATTTTTTCCCAGAAAACCTTATAAAATTTATAAGGCAGACAATCGGGACCCGGGTGAGTGCTGTTGGATGTTGTTTGCAGCACAGCGGTCAGCTCAGCTAAAGTAAGTGGTTCGTTTAACGATGGTAATATAGCTGACTCAATTTCCGGAAATTTGTCCAACCAACGGGACTTAAGCGTATCATCCGAAGCGGCTGCTATATGCTCGGAAAACAGACTCGAGAAGAAGTAATATAGAGCCGACGGCAAGCGTTCGGTATCCCCTTGCAGGTTATTCATAACGAAACCGGAGAAGTCCAAAGCAGAGGACCCGCGCCCTGACCCAAAAACTAAACGGCCCGGCAACTGCGTTTCATCGATCCGGTCTGTTATTCGGATTTTCCGCAGGGATATGTCAGCCTGACGTAAACGCAGAGCAGTTAGCTCATTCTCCACCTGGGCTACATAAGCAGAGAAAACCACAAGGGGAGACGATGAATATAAAACACGCAAAGGACCACATACGGAATTAATGACGAAAACGCCGCTTACACCAGCTCCAGCCAGCAGCCAGCAGGCCGCCGGAGTAAACGGGCCCATAAAGAATTAAAATCTGCGCACATCGCAACATCTTGTAAAAGGCAAACATTCGCCCTCCACAACCCCACATCGCACTGTAATTGCGGAGGCAAAGTCAGATTCCATAAAAGGGCCATATGGTCGGAAAACCCTGTTGGTATAACGGCAATTGACGCTGTATCCGTAGGGAAGTCTTCGCAACACAGAAAGAGGTCTATTCTACTATGGCTTCTATTCCTGAACCAGGTAAAACCCGGCAGATGAGAATTATTAGCTCTCCATGCATCCACCAACCAGAAAGAATTAATAAGATGACGGACCTCACGGCGGCAATTTGCATTCCTCGTTTCGACTTTGTCTAGGTCAATGTTAAAATCCCCCGCCATAACGACGTATGCATTTGTATGCAGAACCGGATGGAGAGCGCGAAGGAACGACAGCTTCCCAGAATAGTCGGTTGGCACATACACGGAGATCAACCGAAACTTGTGACCCGTCCAATTCACATCAGTCCAAACAAAACGGCTCTGATAGTCGCAGAACTCCTGCTCGACCCGCATATCGGGGTTTAGTACAAAGATTCCGACTCCCCGGCTTCTATTTGTGAAAGGACTGCAAACGAAGCGGCCTTCGTGAAAGAAACTAAGAAATACTTTTAGAGACTCCTTGTCTGGGACATGCAACTCTTGCAGGAAGATGACATCTAAAGGATGATGCTGAAGAATGAAAGAGTCGACCAGTTTCTGACGCCATTCAGATAGAAGAGAACGTATATTCAAGGTAATAAAAGCCATAGTAGAATGATTTTAAATTCAAAACCTTCCGCCTTGCATATACGACGTACTTTTTTCTTAAAATCATCCGACAGTCCAGAAATATCCCATCGGCTTACATATTTTAAAGGAACTTGGTCCCACGATAGATACCAGAGGACATGTGCACAAAACGATCGTCAAATTTATACACTTTCATATGCACTGAAGGGGATCTAGACCGTGATGGGGAGCTGCGCTGTGGGGACTTACGGATTTTCGGTCTACTGCGAGTAACCCCTGGCGGTGAGACCGGGTTGAGCGCCAATGCAGGCTTGGGCCGGGAATCAAGAGGCGGGAAATCCGAGGAAACGGAAAAGGATGTAGAACCAGACACACTTTCATCCGAAACGGATGCAGACGTAACAGACAGGGATGACTGTACCGGATGAGCCGCTACATTCTCACAACGATTGGACTCTGTGAGAATAGTAAGAGCAGGGGCAGGTCCAGATAACGAAGACGACAGAGCCTCTGCGTGACCTGATGCCGCATCCACCGTCTCAATTACCTTCGCCAAAACATCCGAAACCTCCGAGGATAAATCATCCCCCTCCGAGATTGTTGCTGCTAATCTCCCCGACGATAAGCCAGATACATTTGGCAGACTCAGCGAAATAGCTGACGATGGATCCGAGCCGCCCTCATGCTGACGATGGATCCGAGTAGTTAACGGCAACTCGGAGCGAGATGGAGATCCCCAGGCGTCTGAAGAAACCACATCGATCACAGGTGCTGTATGTACGTCGGACGTAGGCGGGTCAACATGGCCACACTCCATTGCATCCTCCTCTGTAGAGGATAAAGGAATATTCTCTGACGTTGCCAAACCAGCAGTTTGCAGCAAGGGTGATTCTACCACATCAGAGAAGAGACGCTTCTCTACTGTCGTCCGGTTCTTAGGACAGTCCTCAGGAGGATGATCAAATTTCCCAAAACCAGAGCAGGCCTGGGAAGTGCATTCCGCAATGAGGTGTGAAGTGCTGCCACATCGAAAACACTTCCTGACCATATTCGGGTAATAACGTATCCCCGGTACCCCCACACAGAGATGAAATCTGGGATCGGAAACCTAACTTGGACCTTGACCCGAAAACTATTCACCTTGACTTTCGGGGCATCAACAAACGTATCGACACGGGCATCCAAAACACTGCCAAACTTAGCCATCTCCGCCACCACAGCCAACAGGGGGGTGCCCAACCACAAACCTCTGATAGTAAAAGGAACGATGCGTCCCCGTACGGGAGAAACCTTCACCCATGACTCTCCACACAAGAATTGTTCGCGACGCAATAAAATCGCCGCAAGACCAGAATCTTTCAGTAAAACAAAAAACTGACCTTGGCCACGAAAATCCAATGCCTCAATTGATTCATCATTGTTTAACAAATTATATATACTATTAATCAAAATTACTGGACTAATAGCATCTTCGGACTCGCACCTTACACAACAATCATAGCGAGGCCCATAGGCCGCCATGAAACCAACACAAATTAGGAAAAAAATTTAAATTAGAGTAAATAAAAAAAATAAATTAAACGAACGAGGGAGGCGGCACCTGCCCGCAGCCCCGCCGAACTCACTTAGCGAACTACAGCCTCACCTTCTATCTAAGTAAACACCACAAAAAAAGGAAAAGAACACGCCTGCCCCCACAGGCACGCCGACTTGGACGCGCCCGCTCTTTTCCTAAGAGCGAGGCTTAAACCTGACTCGGTTTGCACACAAATATGAAAAAATTAAAAAGCTCGCTGAGCTAAATTATAAATAAAAGGGTTCTCTGAACCCTTACAGAGGCTTCTGACTAAAAATCAAAAACGCATACCTTCTATATATTAAACAAAACCGGTCGAAATACACGGAGCTCCGCGACCGCGTGGGAATCCCATGTGCTGTGATCTTCCGTTTTTACGTTTTTGCTCTAATTTTGTGGATTTGGCTCCTCCCAGGCTGATTTGATAGTGCTAACTTAGCAGGGGCCACTTCTTCTTTCCATCTCTTGCCTCGCACCCCCCCCCCCTCCACTTGAAAAGACAAGTCGGGCGCACTTACTCTCTAAGTCGGACTTGTATACCTCTCCGAGGAGGAAAAAATTGGCCTCTCCTCTTTGGATTCAACAAACGGCCACTGTAAGCAATAGGCTGGAGGAAATAAAGAGTCCCAAAAATAAAAATCGTTAAACTAGATTTCCAGTCCTTTTCTCGGAGGCAAAACGTAGCTGAACCTAAATTGGCTCTCCTCAACTGTCAGCGTTCTGTATCGAATTAACAACAAGGTCGTTTCAAAGGCGATTGTTTAAAGCTCGGTAGATTCGGTCTTCAAAATATAAAAATCCTTCCCAATAGCAGCGTGATGTTATTTTCTTACTTGTCTGTCTATCCGCCCGTCTTTCACTCTGCTTTATTCGTTGCCTGTCCATATGTCTATCTATATTTAACTATTTACCTAACTACATATCTAATCACATACATACATACATACATACATACATACATACATACAGTTTTTATCTACTTCTTTATTGTAACGTGCTTGCTTTTAAAAAGTGATTTTCTTTTTAGTCAGCATAAATTTTTTTTTAACGCATCGTATTTTTTTTTCCTAGGTAATTCAATTTTTTTTTAACCCAGAAAAATATTTTCTTAATATTTAATTATTTTTTTTTTTTAACGATTGTTGTGTTAACTTTTCCTCGTGTGTTTTCTTGTATTGTTGTCCGCTTTCCTACCCGTCGTGTCGCGCGCTTCTCGAGAGTTCGCGTGCGTTCGTTTTTTTTTATTCTCGTAGGTTTTGGTGTTTTTAAAATTTTTTTTTTGGAGTTGGACAGTCTGGCTTGCGCAGTCAACGAGGCTCCTGCTTCGAGCCACTATTATGGAGCTTGTCTACTGTCCCTTTGCCGTTTAATCGTGACTTCAAGATGGGTTGAAGTTCCATTTTTTACCCGCAGCCTTGACTGTTGCCACTTCCCTTTTTGAGTCAGGCAGCGTTACCAGCATTTCTGGATATGTTCTCGTGGACGAAGCCTAGTAGTTCTTTTAGTAACTTTTGTCTTTATGGGCGCCGAGTGATTTTGTTACTGTTTGCAGCTTTTATTTGCGTATTGTGCGCTACGTCAGTTATCGGGGTATTACCCGAAGAATTTCTTCTCGGACAGTTGTTGGATTGCCTTCCCCAAGCGAAGGAATAATCTAGTGCCGAGTATTTTCTGCTGTCTTCTTCCCCATGCGAAGAGTGAATTTAGCAGACCCAGGTTGGGATTATTTTTTTTTTCTATTATGTTTCTGTGGCTGTTTTTCCAAGGGAGCTGTGGTTCCTTCACTCGTCGTTCCGTAGTCAAGTTTGTCTTCTAGTGTCTTCTGGCCTCTGTCTACCATTGTTCTCCGGAGTCATCCTCGTGCCATGCGTCTGTGATGGACTGTTTCGCGGCGATGGTTTTCCGTCGTCCACCTGTGCTCGTCCAGCCCTGTCGCTACGTTTCCTGAACTCATTTCTCCCGTTGAACTTGATTTTACCAATCTTATTCCATGATTTCAAGTGTCTTATCCTACGAATACTGTATTTACTAATTAGATTTTTTTTTTGTTCTTTTTTTTTATTTTTCTCTACTTCAATTTTTTTTAAATATTTCTTTTTGTTTTCTGCTAATTTCTTTTTAGTTTCAGTTCTTTCATCTGTCGTTTTTTTTCTTCCCCGCTTGTCTTCAGTCTACGTGTGAGTGGTTTGGGTGTCTCCTTACCTCATATGCATTAGTTGCTCCCTGTTTTCGTCAGGTTTGCGTGTGCCGTGTTTGTATGTTTGTTTTATGGTGAGTATGCGTAGTTCTTTGTTTCCTTAGCTGTTTCTCTTTACCTGTTTTTTTTTTATTATTTAAATTTTAGTTATTTTTTTTGTTTTAGTTTTCGTTGTTTTTTTATTTTTTTTCTTTATTTTTTTTTTTGCTCCAGGATCAATTTTTTTTGATTTTTATTAACCCTTTCTGATTTTTTTTTATTTTCCAATATTCCCCACGTCACGTTTTCCAGTTTGTGGCTACTGCTCCGAGACGATTGTTTGGTGCTTCGCCTTTGGACGGGTTTCTCATTTCAACTCTGTTTCCCTGTCTGGCGTTATCTTCACTTCGTCGTCTTTGTGCTTGTGGAGCCTCTGGATTGGGCGTTGTGTCTCGCCCTTACGTTAATCATTTGTATTTCCTTTTGTCTTTTTTTTACTTACCTTGTTTATTGTAATAAAGGAAATATTTTTATTGGAATGATCTTATCCTTTTTATTTTTTAGGGAGTTTGGGGGTTGTTTTTAACCCATAAGGGGGGGGGGGGTAATGTTTTGTGTAATTATTCTCTTTATTTCCTTTTGGACTTAAATTTTTGCTTTAAGTCTCTCTCGATCGGGTTGGTAATGTCTTAAATTTTTTACTAGCTAACAATTCAGTTTCAATTCTATTAACTTGTGGGACGGGAAGTTCGTGGTTGGCTGAACGTGTCGAAAGGACCATTATTTTTCCATTTTGCACGTTACAATACATACATACAGTTTTTATCTACTTCTTTACCTACCAGGTGCGAATACGAGAGCAGATCTCTTTAAAAACCCTCAGGTGGTATATTCTCATAATCGTGCATCCCACAATGCAGTATGGAACTAATGGGTTTCCAGGCCAGCTTTTTGCTGAAAAATAAATTTAATATTAAAATTTGGGCGAAAAGGACACTGAAATTTATACTTCATAAATTTAGAGAAATACCACCTCGTTTTTAATGAGACCATTTTCTTTGACCACTACGAAATATTTGTGTCCTTCAAATTCTCAAATGCGTATCGGACTTATCCGAGACTATTCCTTTGTGTCTCCTCTGGAGGGTCCGCATTAGTACGGACAAACATGAGCATCCAGGCCATGAGAGTGGAGAGTGCTCTTCTTCTGCTCGGACGTCTTAGCAGCAGCCGCCTCATAAAAAGGTGGTGCCAACTAGCGGCCGACGGACGTTTCTCCTTAATGACGGCAGGAATAAAGGTATTTGAGAGAAAACGTGGATGGAAAAGTGAAAAAACGAAACAGTTGCACGGGCAGAGAACCTAGAACCTCCTGCTGCTGCTCTCGAGATCGCGGGGAAGCGAACGTGTAGGAGTAAGGATCTTTTTTTTCCCATTCTCCGCTGCAACGGCCGGCAGTTCTGTCGAAATTGCCACTCGCCGCACAGACTCCGTTTTTCGTTTGTTGACGGTGATAGCAACATTGTGGAACGAGCGGCGGGACTAAGCCTAACTCTTAATAGGCTTAAGAGTCCATTTCGCAAACAATCATCTCTGAAAGCCAAGAATTGTTTCAAAGCTTCCGAAGATTTTTTGAAAAATTATTGGAAAAGGTTTTTTTTTGCTTTGGAGACCGAATCTACCAGACCAGACAGAAGTTGGTAGTACGTCCCTTTTGAGCGGAGCTTTGGCTGGCTTTAAACAAACGCCTTTGAAGAGAGGTTCTACACGGACCGCTCACATTTGAGGAGGGCGATTTTAGAAGAGGGGACTGGAAATCTACTGGAAATTTTCATGACGGTTGGTTAGTTAGTTTAACGATTTTTATTTCTGGAATTCTTTATTTCTTTTACCCTACGGTAGTTTCCTGAGGCCGATTGCCCACTCCAGGCCGGTAAGCATCAGAAAACGTAACAAATGAAAGCTCACAGCACCTGGGATTTCCACGCGGTCTCCCATCGAAGTACTAGCCAGGCCCAACGTTGCCACGCTTGGTTTTGGCTCCGTGGATTTTTGGTTCTATCTAATTCCATAGCGTTCCCCTTTATTACTTCTTTGTACGAGCGTTGTATGAACACTCAGTGAGTAAGTAGAGAGTCTCTACTACTTATTTTATTTAGTTAGTTTTGTTTTCTGTTGGTTTTTCGGTTTGCTTTGCTACGTTAGGTTTAAGCTAAGCTTTGTGCCTGGTTGCTAGGACCAACAGGTTTATTTTCTTCGGCAAAATGCCGCAGGGAACGGGGCCAGATTATCCCCGTTTCGCTTTATTGTCCCCGCAAGGGCACGTAAACCCGATCAATTTAATCATGTCTGTATACGATCTGTTGGGAAACGATGACGCAATAGAAGCATTGGCTCCGTCAGCGGATGGTAATTATACAATGGTGTTGAGGCATGCTGATGATGGGGCGGCGCTTTGGCGCCGAGGTCGTTTTATGTGTGGCGAGGTAAATATAAGATGCGAGCCGGTAGGTGGAAGGGTGACGAACTTCTTTGTTAGAGGCTTGGCTCCTTCCACTCCTTTGAGTTATGGTCGAGAGAGAGATGGCAAAGTTTGGGAAAGTTTTAGATTCAGCGATTGTCTCGTTTGAAAATGCACCAAAAGTAAACACGGCGGTTTACAGGTTTAAGGTGCAGATTTCAATGTGGTTTGGGGTTACCGGGGTTTTCTTTACTACCGCGATATGGTTCGTAAATGCTTCCGTTGCGGTTCGCCGGAACATTTGATAGCGTCATGTGTCCGCTGTGATCAGTGTAAACGTTTTGGTCACGTCTCCGCGGATTGCATTACAGGTGTTGCTTCGCCGCGACCGCTAAAGACGATCTCTTTTTCAGCAGTGGTGGCTGGTTCTACTTTGGGTGCGGGGGGGGGGGGGGCCCAGACTTGGGTGCTGATCCCCAGGATGGGAAGGCCGCCCCAGGTGGAGGGGTGGAGGTTTCAAAGGAGATGTATTTGGCTGGTGACGAGGATATGGTCATAGAGGGAATGGAAGACGCCAATCTCAAAAGACCGAAAGAAGCTGGGAGTGATTCTTCGGCGGAGGGGCGAGAGCCGCTAAACGAAGGGTGGCGGAGACAACGATGTCCTCTTCTGACTACATCGCCGAGACCTCGGAGAGCCAGATTGTTTTTAGCAACGAGGAATTTCCCCCATTGCCGTCATCAGGAAGTACAAGCCAAAAGGGTGTAGTTGGCGAAGTATTGGGACAGTCCAGTGTTGAGGACAAGGAGGAGAAGGCGGCCGGATTTTCGGATGGGTCCCCTAACGAAGTGGCCTCGTCCGTGGTTGAGCAACCGGATCAGTTGCTAGATATCTCATCTAGTCAGGGGGCGTCTGCCGCCCTGTCGGATATTATGGTGTTGACGGATCCAAATAGATTATCCCCCCCTCCCCACAAGTTTTAGCTACTCTTTCTTCCACACCTTCCTCCCCTCTTATTCGTCCTCGAGCCCTTTCGTTGTCCCAGCCGACCTTGCGGTCGCTGTCTGGGAAGGATGTGTGTGTGTTGTCCTTTCATTTGGAAAATATCCAATTATCGTCCGGAGAGCAGGTTAGATGGACGGAGGTTCCACTGGAGGAGGTTGGGATGTAGAATCTCGAAAGAGTAACCGGCAGTAAAGAGTTTCTTTTTAATAAGCTCCTTACTCAGCAGAAAATGGCCCGCGGTGCCTTTTTGAAATAGTAAGGGATCGTGTTTGTTGACCGTCTTGGTTTTCCTCTTTCGATGGCCCACTTATTGGCAAATTTTATGTTTTGGTTAGGGGGTTTAGGTTTTTGGGTGGTAAACGGTTGAGACATGTAATAGGTTGTCGGGCGGAGATAAAATTCTTCTCCATGGCCCTCCTCTCTTTGAATACAAACTCGCTACTTTCTGTGAGAAGGCAGAAGATTGTTGCGTTCTTTATCCGGAACCTTTCGGTAGACGTCGTTCTGCTTCAGGAGCTCCATGTTGAAATTGACCTTGCTTTGTCTGGGTTTTTGAACTCTTTCCCCTTTGCTGCTTTCTATTGCAGCCCGTTGTCCACTCGGAGTTGTGGGGTGGGCATTTTGCTGAACTCAGCGATTGTGGTTACGGCTTCGTACACGGATAAGGACGGTCTGATCGTCTGGATCGATGTTGTGTGGAATGGCAGGGCGTTCCGAATAGAGCTGATAAGTATGATGTCACTTCCTGGCCAGTTGCCTAGCGATTCCAAACTTTAGGTTTAACAATGTGGTGTAAGGCAATAGAAAAGCATAGAGAAGTTAAACCTAAGTTTGGAATCGCTAGGCAACCGGCCAGGAAGTGACGTCACCACTTACCAGCTCTATTTTTTCCATTTTTGCGCCATGCCAATACAGCCAGAAGCGGCAATTTTTTGTGACGTTAGGGTCTTTTATGTCTACCCCAAACGAAGTCATCATTAGCGGTGACTTTAATATACGTCCCGACGCCACTTCCGCTAGTGATTCGAGTGGGCGGAATATATTACGGGACTTCATGGTTCGCCACGATTTCTACGACGTTTGGAGATTCTGCCGCCCACGTGACAAGGGTTTTACGTGCGTATCACCCCAATTATCCAGTCGTATTGACCTGTTTTTAACCAGTCGTAGCTTGGTAACCTCTTCAAAATCTATTGAAGTTTTCCCCAATTGTTTCTCGGACCATTGGGGGCTGTCTTGGTCTCTCAATCTCCGGAAAGACTTTCAGAGAGGGAGGGGGTGTGGAAAGGGAACGTTTCCTTGTTGGACAGGAGCGAGGTGAAGGCGGATTTTGTGGCCTGGTGGCAGCGTCTTGTGAAGGACGGTGTGTACTCTATGGATTGGTGGATGAGGTTGAAGCTGAAGATTCGTAGATGGTGGCGCAAATGGTCGTTTCGGGTAGCAGCGGCCAAGAACAAGGTTGTGCGTCGTCTGCAAAACAGTCTACGGGTTCTTTATGCTTCGGATCCTAACACTTTCTTTAGTCCCTATATTCAGCAAGTAAAGAATGAATTAATGGCCTTACGGCTTAGGCAGGCAGAGAACTATTTCCGCCGGTCGAGAACAGCCGAGTTAGTTAGTGAGGTTCAAGTCCCAGCGAACTTTGTCCTGAGGGGAACCTCCCCTTTGATCAGTTCTACTAATGGAGCAGTTTTTTATAGGGGCCATATTTACCGAGGGGCTAATTTGGTGAAAGGAGCTCGGCTATACTATGAAGATCTTTTTACAGCCTATTCCCCCCACCTCCTTTGGAGGAGGTGGATGCGGAAGGACTCCTCGACGGTTGGGTTGATGGTCTCCCGTCTATTTTGGAGAATGTTGGACAGCCTTTGATTAGGCAAATAACCTCGGATGAGTTACTTAAAGCGCTGAGACGATCTAAGCCTCGTAAGTCTCCTGGACCCGACGGCCTCCCATATGAGTTTTATAAGACCTTTTGGGAATATGTTGGTCCTGTTGTGGTCCAGGTGCTTAACAAGGTGTTGGCTGGGGGGAGGGGGGGGTTGATTCAAATTTTTCAAACGGGATCACGATCCTTTTACCTAAAAAGGCCAACCCAGCAACGTTTGACAGTTTTCGACCCATAACATTGGTAAACTGTGACTACAAGCTGTTTGCTTCAGTTTTGGCATTCCGGCTGCAGCCTATCCTTCCATTCTGTATAGGCCGTGAGCAAACATGCTCTATTCCGCATCGTATGGCACAAGACAATCCGACTCTACTCTATCATGTTATAATGGAAGCGAAAGAACATGACAATCGCCTTGCTATTTTAAGCCTAGATCAACATAAGGCCTTGGATTCTGTGCACCGACCTTTACTGTGGAAGGTGTTTCTTAAGTTTGGGCTACCTGGCAGGTTTATCCTTTGGATAAAGAGATTGTATGAAGGTTCCCAGACGAAGATCTTCGTGGACGGTCACCTCTCACACACAATCTGCCTGCAGAGAGGTGGACGCCCGGATTGTCCTTTGTCGCCTACCCTCTATGTATGTTACATAGAAGCTGCCATCAGGCGGATTGTTTCTGATCCGGGAATAGTGGGGTATCGCATCCCCAATGTGATGAATGAAATTAGACTTTTAGCCTACGCTGACGATCTCTGCCTTATTGTGAGAGATGGGCAATCGCTCAAGTCGAACTTCGCAATCTTCAAAGATTTCTCGGTAGTAACAGGGAGCCGCCTCAACTTTGAGAAGTCTAAAGGCATTTTTTGGGGTGAGTGGGTAGCTTCGGAATTAAAGCATTTCCTATTAAGTGGGCTAACGCCAGTATTTCTCTTACTAGATACCCCTTTTCCTTCACGGAGGATATGGCCTTATTGGGATGGCAGAGTGTGCATGATAAAGTTAAGGCCTTCCTTACCAGACTAAGTTCCTCTATCTTTTCCTTGAAGGTCAAAGCTCGAATCCTCCAAGTCTATGTAGCGCCATGGCTAATATTTACCTCTGCCATTTATCCCTTGCCATCTCAGGTGGGCGTAAACATTACGAGGCTTTTCTATGGATTTTTATGAGGTGCAGGCGGGCGCAGGGAGTTCATTTCTCGCGTTGTCCTTACTTGTTCCCCAGAAAGAGGTGGCCTGGGTATTCCTTCACCAGAACGCATTAACCAGGCATCGTTTGCTCGTTTTATTTTCTGTGGAGCCTTCCGAAAAAACTCTCCGATGTGGCTCGGCTATGCTATTTTATACTTTGGTCTCTCTTTGCGGTCGGTCCTTCCAGAGTGGAGTGCAAACCGCTATGCCCATAGGCTTGAGGTTCCCCAGTACCTTGACGGCAAGTTGTCCATTTTACAGCGTAGCCTGAAGGTCTTCCAGACTACTCTAGAATTAGTGCCGCTCTACAAAGAATTTTATGCTGCGTTGCAACCCGACGTTTACAGCAAGGTCATGCTGTTAAACGCGCAGCTACCCTGGACTGAAATCTGGCGGCGGGTTACGTTAGGCTGTTTAAATGCCGTCTCTTGGGACACGGCATGGAAACTGGCCCATGGAGTGATCGTCACGAATACAACTCTGTACGAATGGGGGAGACATCGCTCGGATGCTTGCGTACACTGCGGGAAGAGAGAAACCCAAGAACACCTGTTCCTTACTTGCCCTTCGGCAGCACAGTTGTAGAAGGCGGTGGAAGAGATTTTCGGCTGTCGTGGTCAGCTGACCTTTCAGATAATCCGGTTTTTCCACCCCTTGCCGGTCTCTTTAGACTTATTTTTTTCTTTTTGTTTACTTGTCAACAGCATTAAGCAACTGATTAGGCAAGCTCGGGCTGATAAGCTGCTCCGAATTAGGTGGACAGCTGTAGCTCTGTGGAGGAAGTTACACTATACAATTGCCTTCCATCTCCGGTGGCCTTTGATCGGCTGCCTAGGAGGACTTTTCGGAGGCTTCATGGGAAACCTATGATGGCCTCTTTGTCGCATTTAAAGACGTCGGATTTTTTATTGCTCTTTCCGGCCGATATGCCTAGGTAAATTGATCAAATCAGGATTTTCTTTGTCTCAACCGGAAGGGGTTGTTTGTTTGAGGGGTTAAATAAAATAAAATTAAAAATTAAACTGTGGGCTGTTTGTTTGAGGGGTCAAGGGGTAATAGTTCCCCGGATGGGTTTATGTGTAGGGTTTTTTTTCTTTGGTCTCTTTTTCGTCGGTGACGTGTGCATGTGTTTTTGCGTGTGTGAGTGTAAATGTGTGTATGTGTGAAGGTGTGTGTTAGTGTGTATAAGTATGTCGTGTTTGTTTAGGGTTTATGATTATTTGGGAATCGTATGCATGTGTTCTTGGGTGTGTAGGTGTAGTTGTGTGCATGGGTGTTTTAGTGTGTGTTTGTATGTCATGTTTGTTTAGGGTTTTCAAGTGTTTTGGTAGGTTTTTGGTGTACCCTTGTAAATGCTCGTTTCACATAAGTCTTAGTAGCAGTGGATGAAGAGCCTTTGGGGTTATGAATACCTGGGAGACGTATGCATGTGTTCTTGGGCGCGTGGGCGTAGATTTGTGCATGGGTGCATTAGTGTGTTTGTATGTCATGTTTGTGTTGGGTTCGTGAGCGTTTTTGGTAGGTTTTCAGTGTACCCTTGTAAGTGCTCGTCTACATAAGTCATAATAGCGGTGGATAATGAGCCTTTGGGCTTGTAGGTTTTTATCTTATGTTAAATGGTTTCATATATATATATAGTAAAAAAAAAACAAAAAAAACTCGAGATATTTCTGTAGATTTTGTATCTTATAAAATGGAAAAACAAAGAAAAAAACAAAAA
>JAHWFO010075883.1:0-22394 GCA_023313115.1 Rhysida immarginata | reverse complement strand
TAATAACCTGGTAAGATGAGCCTTATAAATGGGACTCTATTGCATTTCAGTTCTGTAGAATTATCTGTGTAATAAAATGTACAAATTTGAAAAATTGTGAGATTTTACAGTTATAATGACTCTATATAAATGAAGGACAAAATGAGGTAATGCACATTAATAGAAATACCAGTTTCTTAATAGGTTATTTACTTTCTTTGTTCAAGGTTAAAAGTTGGATTACAAGTAGCAGCTGTCAAAGCTCCAGGCTTTGGAGACAACAGAACAAATACCCTTCATGATATTGCAATTGCTACAGGTGCTTTAGTGTTTGGAGATGAAGCTACAACTGTTAAATTAGAAGATATCCAACATCATGATCTTGGTAAAGTGAAGGAAGTTGTAATTACAAAAGATGATACGTTATTGCTTGGGGTAAGTAAGTGCATCCTTTCAGGTGTTAATGCTAATGGATACTTAGAGTTTAACCTATTACTGATCTAATTCGGACAGGGCTCTGGTAAGAAAGAAGTAATTGAACAGCGCATCGGTCAATTAAAAGATGAAATTGAAAATACAAAATCGGATTATGAAAAGGAGAAATTGAGTGAGAGATTAGCTCGGCTTGCAAGTGGTGTAGCAGTCTTAAAGGTAGAGGAATCTTATATGACAGCAGTTGACCTTTAAGTAGTTATCACATGCATATATTAGTTTTATCTTTGCGATTTAGATTGGTGGTTCAAGTGAAGTAGAGGTGAATGAAAAAAAGGACCGTGTGAATGATGCATTAAATGCAACACGGGCAGCTGTAGAAGAAGGAATTGTTCCTGGAGGAGGAACTGCTTTGTTGCGTTGTCTTCCTGCTCTAGACTTAAAATACGAGAATGACGACCAAAAAACAGGTTAGTTTTGTAATAGTAATGTTAATTTATTTAATTAATAGGGGTTGCAGAAATATCTTGAATTTTAAACAGTGGGATTAAAATTTCTGTACTAAAGGGAGTCGATAGTGGCATGAAGAAAATTAATAATGGGTACATCTTCAGATTCAATGATCAGATCTGAATGAAATTTTCCATGATTGCAAATGCCTTGGTTTGAAAGATAACAATTGGGACCCATTTTTTGTGTAGATACGCCTTTAGAAATTTGTTTTTCTAAAGCAATAGTTGTATTTTCTTTTATTTGTATAATAACTTACCTTATAATTTTGCAATTCTTTTAACAAATGCATTTTACAAATCTTTTTTGCTTTAACAGAAATTGGAAAAAATGTCTGTTAGGTTTTCAAGATAACCCTTTATCTGATAAAGTTATCATAATAAAATGGTGTAGTAATAAACATTAACAAAACGAATAATATCAGCACATGTTAACTCAATTAACTCGAACTCTTGGCAAGTCGAAGTCCTCGTTAAGTCTAACTAAATCCTTGGTCCTATCCTCTTGCAGGATTAATTATACCAGAGACCTTCAATAGAGAGATGTGCCGTTTCATAATTTTCCCATAGAAAAAATGTAATACAGTGGGCACCGCTTAATGTGATCACTTTGGGACAAAGCCAAAGTGATAACATTAATTGACAGATAACATCAGCCAAAATTGCATAAAGATGCAGCAGAAGGAGGAAAATTCAAAATTATAGTGTCTATTATTATTACATTTGTTTCTTATACTTGTGTAGTACAATAGATATAAAATTCAAAGTATATTGTACTTTAATTGTAATGTAAGTACATATACAGATAGTTGCATTAAAATTTAGCCACTAAAAAAAGTTGGCTTTCCTGCCGCGCGCTTTATTCATTACTTTAGCCAGTATATCTCTGCCTGTGTGATTCAAATTTACACAATCTGAAAGAAACTTTTAATTTTATTTAGAACTTAACAAATCGTATTTCGGTATTATTACTTAGATAAGCTAATATAATTAAAAAATAATAGTCTTACTGGGCAAAAATTGGCGTTAATATTACACAAAATGTTTGGTTATCAGCTGTCAACCTTTATTATACAAAACATGAAATAAATTAAATCTTCAATGAAATAAAATTCTTCGTCAGTTATTTCTTGATTATTATTATTGTTTATACACGGGCGGGGAAAAAAAAATCCCAACACCACGAAAGACTTGTTAGATGAATGAAATTTGGACAGTATATTCAGCTATGGTATTTATTCAATTGATTCAAGTTTCAAGGTTACAACTTATAGGGGGTGCCACCAGCGCCACCCTGTACATGCAAATGAGACATTCCAATGACAGATATAAAGGAGATCAGACGCGCGTCTGTGTCACTTCAGACACTTGTGGACGTGTGTGATAGAGTACGTAAAACATGCCTCGAAGGCAGCTGCGACGTGAATATGGTCAGCTAACCCAATTCGAACGAGGACGTGTAGTGGGCTTTCGAGAGGGTGGACTTTCGTTCTGTGCTATTGCAGAACGCATGGGGCGAGACGTTGCCACTGTGTACAACTGTTGGCAGCAATGGTCCAGGGAAGGCAGGATTACGAGGAGACCAGGATCTGGACGACCCCCCGCCACTGGAGTCAGGGTTGACCGGCGCATCTGTAGGATGGCTGTGGCAAATTGGACAGCATCTGCAGCGGGCTGCGGACATTCGGGCTGCTGTGGCACCCAACGTCACTCCACGCACAATTCGGAACAGTCTCCTGGCCAGGAACCTCCACTCCAGGTGCGCTGTGGCATGTTTGCCTGTCTTCAGTGGTGTCAAGCCAGAGCGACTTGGAGGGCAGAATGGAGGTCTGTGGTCTTCATAGATGAAAGTAGTTTCTTTCTGGGTCAGAGTGATGGTCGCACAAGGGTCAGGAGGAGGAGTGGGGAAGTCCTGTTACCGAACTGTATCCGTCGTCGGCATACTTGCCCCACCCCTGGCATTATGGTATGGGGAGGGATTTCCTACGACAGCAGGACCCCCCTGGTGGTTATCCCAGTCAACCAAAATGGAGCGCGACGGATTTTATGAAACACGTATATAAACACAGTTTTTATATACACTGGCGGATAAAAAAATATCCGAACACCACGAAGGACTTGTTAGATGAATGAAATTTGGACAGTATATTCAGCTATGGTATTTATTCAATTAATTCTGAATGTATTATTAGGAATAGGATACAGATTAATTTAGCAGGGGCCCCTAGTAAATATAATGTACTGATTTGTTGAATAATTGGTAGTAATAAGGTACAAGATAACGAATAAATAATGGCAACATAACTCTAGGTGTAATGGCATTTATTTCAAAATGTGTCGTGGCTAAATCCATAACAGGTCCCAAGAACCCGTGATCGTGTCAGGGTGAGTGAGAAGGTTACATTTTGGGCACCCGATAATAATAGAACCTTATTACGTAGAGCTTTAAAAAGCCATTGCATAGTTACCATCCATAAGCCAGGTACCAGCTGAAGCAAGTGGCCCTAGGGACTCATCAGAGCCAAAGGCAATGATGCAGCTATCCGTGTCTGGGCAATTGTCAAAGAACAGGAATTGTTTTGGCTCAGGTCCTGCAGTGGTCATCCATTCCCCGTTGATTGTCAAATCTGCAAATACTGCTGGTTCTGGTGGATATAATTTGGACCTCTGGTTGTGTCGAGTTCTCTTTATGATGTCCTCAGGTGGTAGTAAAGCTTTTGCTTCAGCAGATAAATCAACCACGTTGTTGCAGTAAATCTGGCTTGGTTTATCTTCCGTGGAGGCTGCTTTTCTCCATGTTGCTGATGCATTTAGTAGCTGAGATAGCATGATCAGTGGAGTGGTTGTGGCCATTTCTTGGAACAGGATCAGTCATCTCAAGGTTAGTGGTCAGGGTGCCTTTACAAAAAGTTTAACACAACTCCATCAGATGTTATTTGATCTTGTAACCTGCTTGGTGTACATAAATCCTTGGAAACAGATTGTCTCTTTCCCTTTATTGTTAGTTATGATTTCCATAGTAAATAAACTGAAAAAATAAATTTAAGTTATTAAACAAAATAAAAACAGAACATCCAAAAATACACTTCCATTTTAAAAACCAAATAGGAAAAAGTTACCTGAAAAACACATTGTATGTGCTGGAATGATGGACTTCTTTATATACAGAATCTGCCAGATTAGAAGGATTGGGATTGGTCAAAAGTAATAGGTAGATTAATTTAGGTTAGGCATTGGTTAAAATGGAACAGATTTTTCCGATTTTTCTATTGGTCACAAGTGCCATTTTTTCCTATTTTTTCTGGTGCCATTTTTACCTTGCCATTCTTACCAGATACCATATTACAGGGTGATTATAAAGTCACTATATATTTTGGTGAAAACTTCGTTTTATTGCAGCAGTTGCAGTATGCATCAATCATATCATACCAGGATACATTCTTAGTAAATTTCAATGTGTCCCCCTTGCACATCCCGGCACAACTCCCAGCATTCCACCGTGGCCCGGAAAACATTGCGCAACATTGCGGTGTAATGTCCTCCACCGCGGCTGTAATTCGTTGTTTCAGCTGTGCAATGGTGCGTAATCCTGACCTGGTACACCTTGGACTTGATAAAACCCCACGCAAAGAAATCCATGGGGATCAAATCTGAGGACTGTGGAGCCCACAGTCTTGGCCTGGGAATGCGTGATTCAGTTAGTCCCGAACGATGTTGGCCAAATGGGATTGTACCCCATCCTGTTGGAACACAACAGTATCCTAAATCCTTCATCTCGCAATTGTGGCTCCAGGAATTGCTCCAACATGTCGAGGTACATGGTACCATTGATAGTCCCTTCGGCAAACATGAAGGGCCCATAGACCTTTTGACTGTGTAACTCCCATCCACACATTCACTTTGGGTGTGTTTGGGTGTGCAAATACATGAAATTCGTTAATGATTTCATCAAAATGTATAGTGACTTTATAATCACCCTGTATAACAACTACCCTGTGGAAGTTTGATAGACTGGTAGTTAGTAAAATGTGATAGTATCATAAACTAAGTAATTAAGATAAATAGAAAAAAATTCCCCTCCCTGCTCCGTGGACCATATTTTTAAAACGATTCGAGGAAACGTGGAATGATTTCGAGGATGTGAGATTCGAGGAAGTGAAGGGTAACCTATTTTTATTATAAACTTTTATAATAAACCACCATTTGTACTGTATTAAGGAACTTTTTGAAGAATCGGGCAGTAATGAATCAGATTTTGAAGTTTTTTAATTGTATAAATCCAGGTTATCTCGAAGCCAGAACTTCTCTGCTAAGCACATCAACGAACGCTCTCGCTAAAACAATGACTTCTCCCCTACCACTCTGTTGCTGTCTCTCATACCCAGAAAAGCTGCGACAACAATGTTTACAAAAGATTAAGCAAACAATTGCTACAGCTTCCCTGGGATAAACCTAAAATTTAACAACGGCAACAATCAGGATAATAAAAAAAATATTATCTACTATAAAACCAATTATTTCTTAATAACGAGACACAAATCTTTAACGAATTCAACCCTTACACTCTTGTCAAAATACACACGAAACACAAACCTTTTACCCTACTCCAAATAATACCAAGGACTACAAATAACTTTTGTTCACAATTAAACACATCAACGACTTTTAAAACCAAAATAATAAACGCGAAATAAATATATAAATAACACTCCCTAAATCCTAATCAACCTTCACAAAACAAACGAAAACAACACAAACACTGACACCAGTCACAATATTTCATTACTTCTAAGTTAGCAACGAATCAAAAAATGGGGATCGCATTATACAAGAGGGTAAAGTTTTTACTGTTTTTTTTTTGCCTCTGAAAATCGGATCGCATTATAGTAGAATACTTACGGTAACTCGAACTCTGATAACTCAAATTCCCGGTTAACTCGAACAATATTCTAGGTCCCATCCCCCCCAGAGCATTTAAATAATAGAAATTTCACTCGTTACTTCAAATAAATTTTTTAATAAATCCTGGATAACTCAAAGAAATTTTTGGTTTTAGTGAATAGGTATTCTTAAATTTAAAGCAAAAACTACACTACATGATCAAAGGAGTTGGGACACCCCTGTGAACACCTACCGTAATTGTGGTACTGGGCTGGGCCCGCTCATCAAAGTGGACGGAAACCTTAATGCTGATGGCTACAGGACCATTCTGGATAACGGGGCACTTCCAGTACGACAATGCGCCTTGCCACAAAGCAAGATCCATATCTGGCTAGTTTGACGAGATACGGGTTAAAGAACTGGATTGGCCTGCCCAGAGTTCTGATCTCAACTCCATCAAACATCTTTAGGACGAATTGGAACGACGTGCGAGATCCAGGATGGTTCGCCCTACATCTGTCCAGGAACTGACCACGACACTCCTCGAGGAATGGAGGTCAATACCTGTGGACAGTATGCCATGTAGGGAGGCTGTGATAGCAGCTTGGGGTGGTCCTATACACTACTGATTGAAGCTTTTTGCGGCTTTACGGTAGAGCAACAGGTGTTCCAACTCCTTTGATCTTGTAGTGTATCTTAGAATATTTTAAAAATTAATAGAATACGGACCTAATTCAATTCTTCATTAACTTTTACGTTAGATCCAGGAGCGCTCGAGTGACCCCCACCCCCCCTCTTCCTCCTCCCTCCTCATGCGCAGTCAGATAAGTAGGCAGGCCAAAAGAAGAACAAGAACTCTTTATTTTATGCCACGACGTTTAGAGGCTGTAATTGCATCCCACGGTGGTTTCACCCGATACTAATGTGACAATAAAACTCATTGTATTGACCTGAAAATCTAATGGTTTCTTTTCTGACCCATGATATGCAAATGCTCCAAATTTAATGCATTATAAATTCAAAGATATTCCAAAAACGTTGCGAGCCATATGAAAAAAATACGAAAAGTAATGAAGAATTGACATGAAAATAAAAGTTAGAGTTCGACGTGATAAATGATCGATCTGTTGCTGCTTGACAGTGCTTAAGATTTTAGAGGCAGTGTTCATGCTAACCATAAAGTTCATTGCATGAACGATCGTGACGATAAAAATGTGATTTTCGTAACTCGCAAAATGTTAACAATCAATGAATGTTGAGAAAGTAATATAATTTATATAAAAGAATTGTTTTTATGCATAAAAAAAATTATCGAAATAAGCAAAATTTATTTACCCATAATCGATCAGACATTATTCAGAATTACAAATTTAACATTCAATTAACTAAAAAGAGACATTGATATAGTATTGGTTATAAATATTAGTAAAATATAGCATCAGTTGAGGTTTTTAAACACATTATTTTACTAATCAATATTCTAATTTTTTAAGAAATAACCAAATTGATATTTTATACAAAATATCAAAATATTTATAAAATACCATAAGTAGAAAATTTGGATTCGATCAGAAACTAATGCAAATATTTTCGAAATATATAATTAAAATGTGTAAATATTTAGTTATGTAAAAAAATTCCACCTTACAAGGGTTTTTGTATTAGGACGAAAGTTAAGTTAATTTATTGGAATTAAAAAAACCCTTTTATTGTAAAGAGGACTTTTTAAATAACTAAATATACAGGGTGTTTTTGAATTGAGTACAGATTTTTTGGGAGATGATTGAAGAGGTCCTTAGAAATATTTTTATCATATGAACATGGGGTCCCGCAGCTCCGTTTACTTACAATACTGCATTGAACAATCAAATGACACCGGGACGCAGTGTGCATTGGTAGGCCTAGATTATTTAATTTTTAACAATTAACACAAGCAATCTACTGTATGACTTTTACAGTAATTGTTCAGCATACAAACGCCTTGCACCATCCATGGTAACAGCAGCATCGCGACACAGATGCATGTCTGCATAATCATTCCATGTAAAACGATTCATACTGTTTGTTTAACTTTGCACATGTTAAATGTACATCAAGTGAACTTTTTAAAACAAATCTTTACCTACTGCTTTCCCAGAATGCGATTAGTTCATTTACATATGGACTAATGGTATTTTACAAAGGGGTTGGATACCATGGAATCTCCTTGACGAAGTTTGTCCTAAGACTTTTCAACAAACAAGCACGTGCACCTTGAAATTTCTTTGCAAACAATTACTTTAAAAGTTATTACAGTAGATTGCTTGTGTTAATTATTGAAAATAAAATAATCTAGGCCTACCAACGCACACTGCGTCCCAGTGTCATTTGATTGTTCAATGCAGTATTGTAAGTAAACGGAGCTGCGGGGACCCCATGTTCATATGACAAAAAATACTTCTAAGGACCTCTTCTATCATCTCCCCAAAAAATCTACTCAATTCAAAAACACCCTGTATACAATGCAATACAACGTGAGTAAAACAATGAATCAAAAATGTGCAACTAAAATCTTTATTTAAATTGCATCAAAATGTTTTTATCAAAAATAAATTCATAATAAATCTAAATGATATAGTAAACTAGAGAAACACACCAGCGCATACAAATTTATATTTATTCCATGGCTGTAATTCCACGATTTTCAATATAATTTTGATAAAAAAGTTGATGCAATTTGAAAAATAAATTTTTAATTGCACATTTTAAGGATTAATTAATTATATAATTCGAGAATATTTTTAATTTGAATTTTTTTCTTGATTCCATAGAAGATTCTATTTTAAATATTTTATTTAATTAAAAAATGTTATCTATTCTATGTAAATGATTTATCATATTATGGAAATTATATTTTAAGATTTGTGGTTAGGAAAAAATACGAAAGTTACATGACTGTATACATTAAATGATGGGGCGGCCAAGCCGACATGAATGACGAATGGTCGCCTGTTAGCTGAAGTTCATCGCCACGGAACCTTCGTGATTTTTTCTTGCATATATTTCTTAAAATATAATTTCCATAACATGATAAATCATTTACATATTAATTAGATATGTTACGATAATAAATTCAGAACATAAACGCGACGGAGCTGATCGATGTCAACCGAGAAAATTAGGGGATGCACGCTGATCTTTTATCCTGAAATTTTACTTTCGGTGTCATTTATTATATACCTTGCTATAAACGAGTGTATTAACGTTAATTTGTTTGTAGCCGACTTCAAGGACCTAGCCACACAAAAAATTCTTGTATGCATCGAGTCATTTATAGGCCCTCGTTTCTTTGCGTGTGATCCAGCTGTGCTTGTGGACGACGTAGCTTGAATTTCGATGAGATCCAACGAAGCAAACTGCTTTCCTCTAAAGTAAACTCCTGATTTAATAGGGTATAAGGATCAATATTATTAATATCAGCAATTTTTGTTCATATCTCAGTTGTGCATGGATTGGGAGATTCGTGTAATATGCCGATCTTGCCATAGCGACTAGCGTGTGCGAAGCGTGCTTGTTATCCAAGATGGCTGACCTAGTTCTGCGTCCTGGGTTGCTAAGCAACCTAAACTCAGAATGCCTTACGCAGTCACATGCTGTAAAAGCTCTATCGATAAACTAGACGCCATGTTTATTCTCTCTCGACAAGAGGCTCTCTCTCCAGTCCGTACATGTGCAGTGTTAGATCGTGATTGCAAATCGCACCTATGGGAACCGGCACCCTCTGCCGATAATAGAGTACGACTCGCGTCGATGCTTATCAAATCGGGCTTCTCAATTGCAGTCGTAGTCGTATGGCCGGTAGTAGCGACCAGTCGGAGCTATGGGAACCAGCCTTAAAGCAGCAACATGTTTTTCCTGGAGAATGACCAGTCATATAGCGAAGTGCTGTCGGGCCAAGACCAGGAACTTAAAACGTTCCACCACCAATGATGTACCAGTCGATAGAGTTCAGACCCTCAGCAAGATACATGAGGAAGTAGTACAGCATGTGAACCACCCAAATGTCATTGAGGTGAAGATCGATGGTGAACCAATTAAAATGGAGGTCGACACCGATGCGCCATGTGGGATCATGGGCATCACCAGGCTTCGAAGGATTAAGCCGCAGATACAGCTGGAAAAATCGGATAGGCAATTCAAAAGCTATACCGGTCATCAGGTCCGTTGCCTGGGGAAGACTTATGTGCACGTGTCGGTGGGGAACACAGCGCAGCAACTGAACCTGTATGTGGTCAAGGGTGATTCCAATGGGCTGATGGGGTGTGACTGGCTGGCTACTTTTGCAAAAGAAATTGATTTTAAAAGTTTGTTTTTGCCGGTCCAAGCCATGCATGAGCAAAAAAAAAGGAACACTTACCCAAGATCAACAAGTCCTGCTAGACAGTCTGCTTGAGGAGTTTGCTTGTTTATTCCAACTACAGATATAGAGGAATAGATCGGCAATGCCATTGTGTTCGTTGAAGCCTCGTTTACGTTCCGCCGTCATCTTAAATCACTACAGAATACGAAAAATTACAACCAAACACCACACGTATTCACCATTGAAACAAGAAGAAACAACATGGCAAGAAAAAATATATAAAAATAGTTATAAACTTCGTAGAATACCGAATTTGAATCAATGGAACCTGTTTTAAGGTTTTCAAAAGCAATTCAAAAATTTTGGAATTATGACCTTGTATTTTATTCTAACTTACTTAATTAACTTTATAACATTAAATATTCTAAGAAAAAGCATATGAATCGAGTACTTGCTGCTTATACGTGTAGTACGGTAAGATGGTGAAGTCGGCTTCACTAGCGCCAATGAGAAAGGTACGGGCATTGTTGATCTATTCCTCTATATCTCTGATTCCAACCAACAGTTTGCTTGTTTATTCCAAGAACATCTGGTCCCGGAGGCAACCCTGATTTCCGCAAGGGCAAGAGATGTGTCTCTCGCCCTGCGAGACGAATATGCTAAAGCAATTGATCTCAAGTTGCAAGAACGGTTCTATGAAAAGGTAGACTTCTTGGAGTGGGCATCACCAATCATGTGTTCGTGAAGAAGAATGGTGCGCTCCGGATCACAGGGAATTATAAGCCTACGGTTAATAAACAAATGATCATAGATGAACACCCGATACCAAAAATTACGTACATTTTTAACAAGATGCGAGGTGCAGCGTGATTTAGCCACCTGGACATAACGGATGCCTACACTCGCCTTCTAATAGATGAGTTCCATGAGGTACTGACGCTAAGCATGCCATTTCATGGACTCGTTAGACCGACCAGGGCAGTATATGCAGCAGCCAACATTCCTTTACTGTGGCAACGACTCATTCTAAGGCGCATCTAACGTGGTCAATTTTTTCGACGATATAATAGTCTTTGCACCCCATTTTGATGACTTAATTGGAGCGTTGCATGAGACCATGGAACGCTTGAAAGCGTTTGGCCTGCATTTGAAAAGGAAAAAACGTGTTTTCGTTTCCACGGCACTCACTTGTTTAGGTCACGTCATTGACAAGGATGGCCTACACAAATCGAACGAGCACATTCAGGCAATCCAGAAGGCACCCAGGCCAGCAAACACAGAACATCTACAACCAGGGTTCGCGCTAAGACAAATTATCTACGAGTCAATTTGACTCCCAAGCCTGAAAACTGCGAGTCAAATTTCAGAAGAAGCGAGTCAAAATTTAGATTCTTTTTAACTTCCATATTTTTATATTCACCCACAATCTCTATTGTTACTGCTATAGTTAGATTTTTAAACAAGATCGCATGTGGCAAAATGAAGTGAGGTTAAAATGTGGTGAGAAAACATAGGCTGATGATATTCAAAATTTAACAAGTCAATTTTGACTTGCTGGTCAAAAAATCACGAGTCAATTTTTAGCAAAAATACCAGTTTGACGCGTAAATTGCGAGTAAGTGCAAACCCTGTACAACTGTTCCTGGGAAAAGCCACCTATTATAATGCCTTCATACCGAACTTGTCTCGCCAAGCCAAGCCATTGCGGAAAATGCTCTTGCAGGAGAAGTTAGAGTGGTCTCCAGAGGCCAGAATGGCCTATGAGGACATTAAAAAGACATTGATCTCTCCACAAGTCCTCATACAGTGTGACCGCTCGTTGCCATTGATATTTGCGACTGATGCCAGCAGTTAAGGCCTAGGAGCTGTTCTTTTCCACCGGACAACTAGCGGTCTCAAAAGACCCCTTGCGTTAGCGAGCCGTTCATTGTCAGAGGCTAAATGAAAATTACCCCAAATCGACAAGCAAGAACTTGCCATATTATGGGCCGTCAAAAGGTTCTTCAACAATTATTTGTATGCAAGGAAGTTTGAGTTGGTTACAGACCACAAGCCACTCACTCAAAATTTCATCCCTACAAGTCTCTTCAACGCAGTGCATCAGCCGAATGGCAAATTACGCCGAATTTTTGTCAAATTTTAACTTTTCAATTACCTACAGACAAACTAAGGAACACACCAACGCAGATTACTGCTCTAGACTCTTGGCCGTCAACAAAGTGGAAGAAGAGGAGGAAGATAGTTTCGAACTGTTCTCAGTCCACCGGATGGACCAGCTTCCCGTTAGGTCGGAATTCATCGCAAAGGTCACCAGGAATGATCCGAAATTGAGTAGGATCGTGCAGGAGCTAGAGAGCGGGCATGATCTAGTCCGAGCCGGGTACGATCGCCCGAGGATCACTACACCATTAGCGCCAGATGCTTGATGTTCGAGCACTGGGTGGTGATTCCCCCATCTCTGCGGCGGCCTATCCTGAATGATTTACACACCAGACACCTGGGGATGGACAAGATGAAGGGCCTAGCCCGTTCGTTTGTCTACTGGCCGGGCATTGATGCAGATATTGAACACACTGCCAAATTGTGTGTCGAGTGCACGACGCATTTGAACGCACCAGCACAATACCGGCTCCACCGTTGGGAATATCCAAAAGGGCTCTGGGAGAGAATCCATCTAGATTATGCAGGACCAATTGCGGGACAGATGCTCCTCTTAATTGTTGACACATTCGACGGTGGTGAAAGCGACGACGAGTGCGGGAGCCACGACGGCCATCTTGGATGAGCTCTTTGCTGCATATGGAGTGTTGTCCACCGTCGTTACAGACAGTGGTCCCCAATTCACCTCTACCGAATTCTCCACTTTTTTGCAAGGGCGTGGTGTGAAATTTAATAAGCGCACGGCGCTCTACCACCCCGCCACTAATGGGCAGGCGGAGCGCTATATGCAGACAGTTAAAAACGCTTTAAGAGCAACGGGCACGACACAAGCGACGTTAAATAAGAATTTCAGTACATTCCTGGAGCGATAACGTAGAGCACCACATGCCACTAACAAGGAATTCCCGGCCAAGCTCTTCTTGGGAAGAGAATTGCGCACACGCCTGGATTTGATGCGTCCCCAGGAGGTGAGCCAGCATGTTCGGCAAAAACAGCAAAGCCAAGCGACGCCGAAATACCGCTACCTGCGAGAGGGACAAGCAGTGTATGTGCACCTGGGGAGGCCTACCTGTGAGAAATAGGTGTCAGGCATTGTGTTGCGTAGGTTGGGAGATCTGCACTATGAACTGGCCGTGGGCGAGGAGCGTTCAAAACTGCACATTGACCAGCTTAAGCCTCGTCTATTCGAATCATAAAGAGATAGCAATGTGCCTCGCTGGCCGAAAGCACGTGACAGCTACGAGTTGCCAGTTCCGGAAGTGCCAAGTGCTCTACAGCGAAGCGATGTGGAAGAACTTCCTCGTCGACTAGTGTGCTTTAGCGGAGAAGACAACGGCGGCCGGTCTTCAACATACCTGTTCATCCGCCAGTGGTCGCCGGGTCTCACCGTGAACAGTGGACGGAAGTGCCAGTCGCCCCTCGGTGTTCGACGCATAAACTTCGGTATTCTCCCTAGCTAAAGTGTGACGGGAGGGAATGTTGTGTCGGCAGTCAACAAGTGAGCTATTGTTGAGCTGCGGGCACGGAAGCTGTCGTGACAGGTTTTATCAGCCCATTGTTTTGTCTCATCTTTGTTGCGAAAAGATGATGCGGTTGCGGAGCAACCGTTTTCTTAGCCGCCTGATTTTTTTTGTTGCCTCGAAGCGTCTCGTCTGCTTTTGCCCATGCGTCCCAATAGCCACACCTGAGACGAGGTAAATTGCCTTTCCCTTCCCTATCTCATGATGTAAGACATAACATATTATACATTGATTCATTGCATTTTCAGTGTCCAGTTCATTATACAGTAAAGTAATTCACTTTTTATTCAAATTTCTTGTCGCCAACGGCTACTGCAATACTAAAACTAACTTCTTCCAAAGATCGCAAACTGCCTCGAACCAAACCTTCTGCAGTGAAGTTATGAAAAGTGTTAAACTGAAGAAAGTTTACTTGATTTTTCATTAAAGTATTTGATGTTCTGGGTTTGTTTTTTTTAATTTTTATTTATTTATTTTTTTTTGTCGATGTGAGAGTGGGAAAGCTTTCCCTATTAATATAAGGCTATAAACTTCCAATGATTTTAATGGGGGAAATGTCCCAAAAATATATTGAATTTTGGTGAATTTAAACTTTATATAGATTATTGTTTATAATTTAAATAAATAAAAATATAATTTTGAACAAAGACAAGAAACATTCGTTGACATGCATTTTTACATTTCTACATTTATTTGTAATAAAACTTTCAATTTTAGACATTTTGTCTAATATCTAGAAAAATACTTGATGAATTGTCCTGACACCTCATATATTTCAGAGGACAATCCGTGAAGTATTTTTCTAGATATTTCGACAAAACATCTAAAATCGAAAGTTTCCGATTACTTTTGGCTAGATAGTGTACATTAATTATACAGCATATAGTGTGTCCTGTTCATTACACAATTCATTTTTTATTTGAATCATAATATACGTTATTGGTAATTATATGGTATATACAATAATTTAAATTACCAGTATGTATTGTCCCCAAAGTATACAAATAAACGTAGAAATGTAAAAATGCGTGTAACTGAACTTTCTTGCCTTTGTTCAAAATTATATAAAATTTAAGTTCACGAAAATTCAATTTATTTTTGGGACATTTCCTCCATTAAAATCATTTTGGGTTACAAACGGGCACGATATGGTGAGTCATAACACAAAAACTTTGGAAAGACCTCTTCGAAGACACAGATGAATCAGATTTTGAAGGTTTTTAAATTGTAAAGATCCAGATTATATAAAAATGTAAAAAGGTTTTTTCCCTGTATATTTTTGCACATTTTATTTCTCGCGAGGAGTCAAAAATGGAGTTCGCATTATACAAGAGGATAGCATTTTTGCTAGTTTTTTGGGCCGTAAAAGTGGAATCGTATTATACAAGGGTGCGCATTATAGCAGAGGACATACGGTGCTTCGTAAAAATGACTGTTTATTACAAGAAAAGTACATAACTGGGGTAGGGATATCAGAATTACTTCGTAAAATCCGGAGTTCATAAAAACGAGAATCCACTGTATATACTAGAGATGAACCTCCAAACATCAGATGATTTTTCCACAGAAAAATGGAAGGAAAAATTCTGTGAACTGGATTCGAACCAGGAACCTCGATTGTCATGGTTGACACCTCTACCAATTGGGCTATCGCAGACACTCGGACAGCCATCCTGGGACAAGGTTTCTTTAATTAAGACAACCAAGTTGTCAAGATTGAAAGCCCAATGGGAGGTGGGCCCCTGGCTCACAGATCGAGAATTTCTTATATCCAACTATCAGAAAGTTTGCCGAAATCACAGATAAATAATAAATATATACTGGAGATGAACCTGCAAACATCAGGTAATGATTTTTTCATTATTATTTATCTGTGAGTTCATCAAACTTTCTGATGGTTGGATAGGAGAAATTATTGATCGGTGAGCCGGGTGCCCACCTCACATTGAGCTTCAATGGCTGTCCGTGTGTCTGTGATAGCTAAGGCTCTAAAGATGTAGGTATTCCTGTCTGCCATTTTGGTTCCAGCCTCGATACTGAAAAGCATTGGCCGCGTGTGCTAAGGTGACGCTTTTTGCTAAAATGAACAAAATAATGCATTACATCATGAAAAACATTTATTTTAATATGAATGAGATACTTTTGAAGGGCCAATTTGTAAGTATAGCACTCTTCATGCAAAAGGGAACAATTCTCTTAAATAATCTGAGTTATGTTAGTTTTCATAAAAAATAATCCGTTTAATATCCCATTATTATTATTGTCATTGTTTGGGGAAGCCAAACTCTGATCAAGTCCGGAAGCCAATCCCAGAAGCGGACTCAAATGCGAGGGAGGGAAAGTTATGCACTCGTAGGAGTATTGATGTTTGGGTGTAGGAATTATTATTATTATTATTATTATTATTATTATTATTATTATTATTATTATTATTAATCTTAATACCTACTTGTTGTTGTTAAAAGTTTTTAAAATTTCTAGCACTTTAACACATATAGGCCGGATTGTTTTGTAATAGTGCAATAATGAACTAAAAATCATTTTCGTTAAATATAATTTGTTAAAATTCCTTCCTCTTTTATATATAAAAAATTAAAATCATATATTTCATAAAAAAAATTAACAATATTAATTTAAAACAATTATTATCTTCGTTAATATATTTAAAATGATTATACATAAAAGATTAGGATTATATTTAAATTATAAAGTTTGAATTGCAATCAAAAATTGGCAAACTGAATCATATTTATGTGTTCAATTTCGACTTGAAAGAAGATTTTATCCATTCATAATAACCTAATAGGTAGTTTACTGTTAATAAACGCATGAAGTCTACTTCTTATAGATGATCAAATAAAGCTGCTAACTTTAAATTAGTTGATACTGTCATCTTACTGGTCATTTCTATAGTGTAAAATATTCACATAACATCTTCAATGTTAAAAAGCCTAGGCTATTAGAATATACACCCTAATCTCTTCAAAATTATGCTCTTAATAAGCTATATTCACAAATAATAACAAATATAAAAATTCAGGCCAGTAAAAAAAACAAATAAATCCAGTAATATTTTTGCATTTAAAAAACTAAAGATATAACAAATAAAAATAAAATATAAATAACTTCACCGGCATAAAATTATGCTATTATTGCTGTTCCAATTATAAAAAGTTTTACGAAAATTTCATTATCATTATCTAAATAAGCTTCATACAAAAAAAAAAACAAAACTAATATTGGTCAGAGAAACTCTGCAACAAAAGAGAGAAAGCTATACGGGCATTTGAAACATCTGAACAATGGGAGTTTCGAATAGAGCAACAGGGTATAAGAGCTTCTACGTCCAGGGGAAGAAAAACTTGAGTCTAAAAGTATCTGGTGATGCTCTGCAGTGGTGAGGCAAGTCAAGAAGAGTTTACATTACGTCCCAGTATATTATCTAGAATTCCTGTTTTTCGTATTTTACGTAGAATGGATAGTCCCTTTGCTCTGTGTTAGTATTGAGTTATATAAATTTTTGGGAGTTATAATTTAATTTTTTGAGATTGTTCTCTCTACCTGCAAGTGTAATTATCCCGAGCAATGCCGGGTACCTCTGCTAGTGAATAAATGAGAGAAAGAAACAAAGAGAAAGCAGAGAGAAGGGGGGGGGGGGGGAGAAAAAAAAATCACAAGAGTATGCTCCGAGCGATTCCACGGACGTAGGTAATTTAAGATTAATAATAATAATGGCCCTCGTGTGGTCCTACGTCCGTGTCGTGCGAGGGGGGCAACATCTTAGAGAGAGGCCCTGGTTAACAGGTCTGATCTACTCTACCCTTAAATTAATCTTGAGGGTCCAGATGACCCAGTAGGGCTGATGAGCTGATTACATCAACCAAGAGCCTGCTGATGATGGAGATGGCTAACAGGACCACCCATTTATTGGTGATCACTATGATTAGTGGTAGTGAGTTATCTGATACCGGCTCGGACGTCACCCAGGTTACCAAGGTCTGTGCTCGTGGGTTAGGCAGAGGCTCACGTTCGGAAAAATATGCCACAATCTCCCAGGGCCACTGGTGGCAAAAGCAGCACCAACCCCTGTTCGGCTACTGCAATGCCACAACCTGTCCCTAGTGTTTCAAGCGCTTCTTTGCCCTCGACCACTAAGGCAGGCAAGCCATGCCAACACATGAAATGGACCAATGACATAAACCATTTTATCATGCGAGCCTACTATGCAGTTACTAAATTGGAAACTGACACTGCAGCTTACAGACAACGCTTATATAACACTTTCAAAGAGACATATCCTCACATCACAGTCACTGAACAATGCGTTGCAGATCAGCGTCGCACAATTGTTATGAACAATTTAATACCCTTACCCACGCTACAGAAAATAAAGCAAGAAGTTGCACAACAGCTACAAGAACACGAGCCATCTACACAAACCGACACTCAACACACAGATTCAAACACTAACATTGACATCACTAATGAACTTTTAGAACACGCACTCAACAATGAACTTCAACATGATATTCATCCACAACACAACATGAATACCAAACTTATTGAAACATTAAATGACACCCTACAAAGATACCTTACAGTTTACACGGGAATAGATCCCACACAAAGACCAGGTATACCTAAAATAAACATAAACAGCAAAACAGGAGAAAATTTATCTTACATGAACACATAATCTTACCACAGTACATTGAAGAAAATCTATCTTTAGAATACGTACACTTACTTATTTACACTGGGGCTCTTACAGTTATATCCATACTCGATAGGAAACCAATCCATAAACACATACAAAAATTATACACCTAACTGAAACCTAAATGGCAAAAACTGATTGAGACTGAGATCGACGAAATCCGCAAGCAGTTAGGTAGACTTACACAGTACACTAAAAACAACACTTCATCAAAGCAGAACAAAGGCCTCAGACAGTTATTTAAAAAGATTAAAACACACCAGACATGAACAGCACAATCAACACATTACAGAATATATGGACACATTAAAACAAAAGTTAGCTGCAAAAACACAATGCCTGAAGAGATAGAAAACATGCACTCAGCGCAAACAGCAGAACAAGTTATTCGCAAACAATGAGAAGACATTCTATAAGCAGTTAAACAAAGATTATACACAGACACAAAACACTGGTCTGCCAACACAAACAGCACTCCAACATTATTGGTCGTCTCTTTGGTCTGTCTCAGTTGAACATAATAGGGAAGCTAGCTGGATCCGGGAAGAGGAGCAATTAGCATCCACACTACCAAACATGCCTTATACGGACATAACAGCAGATGAACTCTCACAAGTCATTAAACGTACTCACAATTGGAAGGCTCCAGGTGTAGATAGGATTCAGAACTTCTGGTATAAGCGCTTCACCTGTTTGCATCTGATCCTTGCAAAACAGATCTCCAACACTTTGCAAACACCATAGACATTACCACATTTCCTTACACAAGTAATAACATACATGGTACCAAAGTCACATAACACTACAGATCCCACACAATATAGACCTATCACATGCCTGCCTACACTTTACAAAATAATAACTGCCTGTATCGTAAAGAATATTTATATAGACATAAACAGCATTCTCACTGAGCAACAAAAGGGATGCCATAGAAATCACATCAGTTGTAAGGAGCAACTCCTGCTAGATAGTGTGGTCCTACGGCAAACTCAAATAAACATCGACACCTCCATGCAGCCTACATTGATTACAAAGAGGTCTTTGATAGTGTCCCACACTCATGGCTTTTATATACACTACGATTATATAAAATAAGCCCTACACTTACCACATTCTTACAAAGTACAATGCTGCATTGGAGAACTACACTACACCTCACACTCAACAGTGGAACCATCACGACTGACAAAATACAGATAAACCGGGGCATCTTCCAGGGCGACTCACTGGGCCCACTCTGGTTTTGTCTTGCACTAAATGCACTTTCCAACAGACTGAACAGCACAACTTATGGCTACACAATTAAACATAATAAACGCTGCCACTACATGCTTTCACACTTACTCTACATGGACGACATAAAAATCTACGCCTCCACTCAAACACAATTGCACCAATTACTTGACATTACACAAACTTTTTCATAATACACATGCAATTTGGGTTGGACAAAGGCAAAACCATTCGCATTGAAAATGGAGTACTCAGGGAAGGGGGCTTCACATTAGATGAACCAGATCATATTGCTGCTATGGAAAATGACGAATTTTACAAATATCTAGGATTTAAGCAAGCCAAGCTTCTGGAGCACAAACACATAAAGAATACACTCACTAAACAATATCTTCATAGGCTAGAGACAATACTTAAAACGCATTTAAATTCCAGAAATTTAATCAAGGCCATCAATACTTATGCCACACCAATACTATCCTACTCCTTTGGAGTCATACAGTGGACACAGAGATCTTGAGGGACTTGAAAGGAAACAACATAAACTGCTTACAAAGCACAGAAAGCACCATCCACATGCAGCTGTTGAAAGACTCGCCTTGCCTTGTTCAGAGGGAGGCAGAGGTCTTATTGACATAACAGATCTACACCAGAAGCAGACTCTGTCACTCAGAGAATTCTTTTACTCTAAACAACACACATTACCATTACACAAAGCAGTCTGCAAGGCTGATATAAAATACACACCTCTGAATCTGAACAGCGTGCAGAACAGCTATAACATTCCTACAACATGCACTAAACTTCAATCATGGCTCGGAAAGCAACTCCACGGTAGACATCCTTCTGACCTCAACCAGCCACATGTCGACAAAAAGCATCGAACTTTTGGTTGAGTGAAGGGAGTCTCTTTTGGGAAACTGAAGGAACCATGATTGCCATACAAGACCATGTTATTAACACTAAGAGCTACAGAAAACATTTTATCAAAGATTCGACTGATGGGTCTTGCAGGAAATGCCATATCGCAGAGGAAACCATCCAACACGTCATATCTAGTTGCAAAATACTCACGCAGACAGATTATTTATACAGACATAACCAGGTAGCCAACATCATACATCAACATCTAGCTATGATACACAAGCTAAGGAACATTCACACTCCATACTATAAATATATCCCCGACACTGTTTTAGAGAACACCATACATAAACTATATTTTGACAGAGCTATAATCACTGACAAAACTATCCCTCATAACAGGCCAGACATTACACTAGTAGATAAGCAAAACAAAGTGACTTACATAATTGATATCTCCATCCCCAACACACACAATTTACAAAAGACATACACTGACAAAAACACTAAATATACGGATCTTGCACACGAAATAAAACTCCTTTGGGGAGTTAACAGAGTACATATTGTCCTTATCGTTCTTTCTGCCACTGAGGTTATTCCACACTCACTACACAAAAGCCTGTCAATACTAAATTTAAACCCACACTTATACAAAACCTTACAGAAAGCCACAATTCTAAACACCTGTCACATAGAAAGGAAATTCCTACACCCAAACATCAATACTCCCACGAGTGCGTAACTTTCCCTCCCTTGCATTTGAGTCCCTTGGGCTTGGCCCTCTTGTGGGTCTGTCTCTGGGATTGGCTTCCGGACTTGATCCGAGTTTGGCTTCCCCAAGCAATGACAATAATGATGGGATATTAAACAGATTATTTTTTATGAAAACTAGCGTAACTCAGTTTAGGAGCATTGTTTCCTTTTGCATGAAGAGTGCTAAACTTAAAAATTGGCACTCAAATTCACACAATTCACGTTTTATCGATGCCAATCTACGACTTGGCCCTTCAAAAGTATCTCATTTATATTAAAATAAATGTTTTTTACGATGCAATGCATTATTTTGTTCGTTTTAGCAAAAAGCGTCGCCTTAGTACACGCTCGACCTTATGCGGCCAATGCTTTTCAGTGTCGAGGCTGGAACCAAATTGGCGGATAGGAATACCTACATCTTTAGAGCCTTGCGATAGCCCAATCGGTAGAGGCGTCGACCATGATAGGTGCGGTTCCTGGTTCGAATCCAGGTCACAGAATTTTTGCTTCCTATTTTCAATTGACATGCTAAAGTATATAAATGCATAAGTCTATTGTGTGCAGGTGTATTATGTTGTTGTTTAATTTCTTTGCATTTGCAAGCACATCACTTTAGTCACACGAGTTTCTATCGATATACAGAGACAGAGTATAGTTGAAAATTTCAGCTATCTTAAACATAAAATTTTATTAAAAATAAACATGGATCAAAAAAATCTTCTTTCTATAAGCATTCTTTATTGTAATGATATTTTTTATCTTAGGTTACATTAGCCCGATCAATAGTGGTTGTATAAACATATAAAGTAGCAATGGCATTGTTTCTGCAATAATTTTAAGATTTTAATAAATAATTAAATGAAACTCACAAGGGGTAGACCAGGTCTATTAAATTTGGATTTAACTGAAATTTAAATTTTGTTATTCACCTCTCCCACGATTATGGGGACGTTCAAGAAAAACATCATGCTCTTGGGTGGGAGGGTATGAAAAGTGTGACA
>JAHWFO010075882.1:14622-38368 GCA_023313115.1 Rhysida immarginata | reverse complement strand
TTTTCGAGTTATTCTGCTTTGTCAACTTAAAATTTACACCCTGTATAGTTCATTCCTAACTTAAATAAAGTGCTATATTTTCCCGTTTATTGGATTATTTCTTTTGATTTTCACTGCGGAGAGACTTTACGGACACCCTGTAGATTGAAATGAAGACCTAATAAAAAAGGCATATTCTAATAGAGATCTTACCATGGTCTTTCTGTGCACAGGTCCTATTCAGTTGGGCTATTGTCAATGACACACAATAGATGGCGTTAAAAACGACTCTTACCGAGGAATAGCACAGTTTTACCATACAGGAACCTTGGAAAAAATTATTTTTTCTTCCTTAAACACATTAATAATTTTTAGAAACAATAGTATAATTCAGTCACTATAAATATATTAACATTAAATTGATAAAAATTTAAAATTTTTAAAATAATTATTTGTTTAATGGTAATGACATTATTAGAGTTTTGTAGCATTGATTAAATTTATTATCAATTAATTTTATTTACATTTTATTTTTTGAGGTTTTATTGAGGTAATACTTCTTTTACATAATTTATAATGATGGAAAGTAAATAAAATAAACTTTAAAAAATGCATCTGTTTAAGTATTCACCAAGTGGTTGAAATATGAAATGTAGACTGCGTAGGTGGCGAAGAGGCTAGCATGCTGACTTCTGAGTCGCTTGGTCGCGCGTTCGAGTCCCGCCTAGGTGATGAACGTTTGTATTTTTCCGTTATTAATAAAAGCTTGCTTTCTTTATGCACTTATCAGTCACACGATTAAGTTCGTTTAGGCTGAAAAGAAGAAGAAATGTGAGATGTTGACAAGTTATTATATGAATTGAAGATCTAAAAATAAAAATCAGCCTTTCTTCTAATAACGGGACAACATTTCAAATTTCAATCATTATTTACATATTTACTAAAATTTGTGAACTCATCAAACGTATAATACTTTAAACTTATTTCAATCCTTACACGTTATGTAAAGGAGTGTAAGGTTTTGAGAATTAATTAGCCAGCTTTAGAATATTCGGATTATTTATGCAAATTCGGATTTTATGAATATTTGTGAATATTTATGCAAATTATTTATGAATATTCGGATTTTATTATTCGCGTTCAGAATTGTCTATTTAGATTCAGAAGTTAAGAGTTTATATAAAGTTTAGAAGAGTTTTTATGTAGAGAAAGATTAAATAAAGTTATTAATTGTTTTAAATATTTTTTATGCGTGGGTGTTAGGAGTTGTTAAAAGGGAGCCAAGTTTTAAGGTTTGTCAGAAGGAGAAAGTAAGAGTCAGTTTACACAGCTTTGTTTTGATCGTTAGAATCATATTCAAGGATCGAAATTGTATGGCCAGAGTGGGACAAGTAAATCGGAGAACCGGATGAACAGATAGAAAGCAAGAAAGATGAATGTAGGGATAGAACTTTGGATTTTTGAAGGGAGAAAGAGACAGGGAATGATCACGTGGATGCCGAAGTTTGATTGGCTGTCGAAATCGAAATTGTTTTGTCAGTTATGCTAAGTGAAAAATTTTAGTCAGTAGCAATGTAACTATTCCCGTAGCCGAGTGTGCGGTGAACTACTCGTAAATTTTTATACTAATTCGGCCTCCATCTGGTAGTCCTCGGATTCCAGATGGGAAGTTTTAAATTTTTAGTATTAATCCAGTTTGAGTTTTAGTTTATGAAAATGTAACCGTCAGGTTGAATTTTAGTTAGCTCGCGTTATCGAGAAGTTTTTGAGGAGTTCTATCAAGCTGAGAACCAGCGTCATCAATTGCAATAATTTCATGGTTTGCGAGGGATGTTGCAAGAAAGTGTACCGAGCCCCGTGGAGTACCCAGATCCAGTACAAGAAGCCAAAGACGATCTTCCTGTGAGCCACTCCGTTGGAAGAGAAGGACCCCCCTCCCGCCAAGCTGTAGTAGCAGAGAGGACGAGAGAGATCCAAGAGCGGACAGATTGAGAAAGCATGGTAAAGCCCCTTTCCAATTTAATGTCTCAATGGCCAATTCTTTAATTCCTCACATAATTTCATTCTTACATATTGTTTCTTATTATTGTATTTGGGGACGGATTATTTAATTCTATCAAACAGTGGGAAGGACAATTATAACGTACCTTACAACAGTCACATTATACGTAGAGAACCCTGATTACCTTAATCTAAATTCTGTATTTTATCCAGTTAATTGTTTTGTTGTATTTATTAAAGTCATACATTCAGACCGTTATTAGGTAACAGTATAGCAGATTGCTCAGTCAGTAGTTTACATTCATTGTTATTTTGGAGCTATTAAAGCCATATTTCCATTTTACATTCCGAGAGAAATAGGACAATTTACAATTAGAGTCCCTGTTGAACATAGTTACCACTGTGTAATCTTAAATTCAGTATAATCTGAATTTCCTTGAGATATAAATTGTATAATCGAACAATTGAGAATTACATTCCTACCTAATTTACATATTACTATTGCTAATATATCCGTATTGTTATACCCAGAACTTCTGATCATTGTCTTATAAGTTTAGTCTAAAGGAATCCTTAATTGATAGTCATTCTGTTGTATGCCACACAATTTAATTACTAAGTCATTATTTGGAAATGTGATTACTCATTGAAACGTATAATTAGTCATATTGCCACAAGTCATTTCTTAGTTACAAATTGTATTATTTTATTTGAATCTTAATTGGAGCTTGACCAAGTTGAATTTCATATCTTAAATTATCATTATCATTTGCATACAATATTGTTTTATATACCCTTGTTGAATATTGAATAAACATTATATGTTAAATTGTTAAGTCAGTCCAAATGCCTATTCTTTCCTCTAGGCCGGGCCTGTTTAAGCGGGAAGTATCTAGTATGTAATTGGGTAATATCTAGTTATCATAAACTTCGTGAATAGTATAATTCACTGGTGCAGTCTTTTACCAAACATAATGAAAATAGAATACTTGACCATATTCTGTGAATATTATCCCCAGGACCCTTACAGGAGAATTACTTAAGAAAGAGATGATCTTACTAAACTATTAAAAAGAAAAACTTGAAAAATTTCTAATGATGAAGTACGTAAGTTTGTAAGCTTTAGAGGTTTTAAAATTAACGGTCTGCAAATGAGAAATTTGAATATGAGATGACCGCTAGGTCTTTGGGAGTTGATTTTCGTTGTAAGATAGAGCTATTTAAAATATTTTAATTAAGTCCCATTAGCATACGTATTATTTTGATTATACCATGATTCAAATGTAAAGGAACTGACAATTTTGCCTATGGGTCATTCCCTCTCGGATTTTAATGAAATTAGGTATATCTAATTGCCCTAGGAAGTTCTTAATGAATGTCGATTACTATTAATTTTTTTACATTTTTTTGGAACTTAGGGACATTTAAAATTTTCGAAATTGGAATAAGGGTCTTATCTATGAGGTAATGTAACTTCGGTTGTATTTTACTTATCTATGAAGTAATGGGATTGGTGTAATATGAAAGTCTCTAAATGTAGATTTTACAAAAACTATAGAAAATTATATTAAGCATGTGCAAATATTTTAATTTATTAAAAATATTATATTTATGCAAATTTTTTAAATGATGACTAATTTCACAAACACATGAAAAAAATATATTAAAAAAATTCAAAACTGTGTTCGGCTCCGTTCTGAAGATCGGAGTCGAAGCGGCGGGAATCGGGAAGATCTTGACTCTCCTTGTACAGGGAAAAGGCATCATTTAACCTTGGAACCATTCATTTACTTACATTTCATTATTTATGTAAATAATGTTATTAATTATAATTACCCGAAAAAAAAATAAATAGTAGCATTGCAAATAAATAATATTTGAATAACTAAATTATATTAAAAATAACATCAATAAGTAAAAAAGTATCTTATATCTTCAGATTTATTGAAGTTTTTCAAAAAACAGCAAAATATTGAACACCTGTTAAATAAGATGTTGTAATAGGAAAATATAAATTTGTATTATGATGTCGGATTGTTAGTAATAGAGAAAATATAGTTACCGTAAAATTCCTCTGAGTCATTTTTTTCTGAGTTTCATTATAATGTGTGTTACCGCCATATGATATTTTCCTCTGAAGTTACTGCCATATGATATTTTCTTAACCATTTCACAACTCCGGCTCTGGTTTGAATTGAATGTATTCTCTAAGCTTTTTTCTTATGCTTGTATCTCCTCCTCTGAAACGTAACATAAATTCGTAACAGTGAAGAGGCTGGTCCTTAAGGAAAATCCGCCACCAAAAGGGACCATTGCAAGGAAGATTGGAAACTCTGTAAACCGTATTGAATGTTTGAAATTAGAAGCCGGCATCAGACCCGAGTTCACGCTTTGTTCAGAGAGATATTGCAGAGAGGCGAACCAACTATTGAAAACTGTATGAACGCTATTTGACAGGCGATTAATAAAAGAACATAGTCACCTTGGATGAGGCTTGGGTCTATTTATCGATAGATGGCAAGTCATGAGCAATTTTTTATCGCAAACACGGGTGATACGACTCGATCGGACTGGGCGCTTCAATGTAAGAAGAGTTTTCCGAAAGAATTCATGGTAGATGCTGGATACAGCTACAATAGATATCTGACCATCAAAAAGGTGGGATAAGGTGGACATCTCACCAGCAAAGATAAATGCTGCCTATTGTCAGGAAAATGTCTTGGAACACATATATTGCAATAATAGATGGCCCTAGGGCGAAGGACATACACTGAACGACCAATTTATTAGAGACACCCCGCTAATTGCGTGTTGCGCCTCCTTTAGTGGCGAGAACTGCCTGAATATGTGTTGGCATGGATACAACAAAGTGTTAAAACCGTTGCGGAGTAATAGCAGCCCAACCTGACATCACAGCGTCCCGTAATTGGTGCAGGTTGGACGGTAGTGTGATAAGGTGTCGGATGGTTCTCTTCACTTCATCCCATAAATGCTCGATCGGGGTGAGATCGGGCGACCGAGGTGGCCACTGAAGCTGGTGGAAGTCCGCGTCATGTTCCTCGAACCAGCTCAAGACCATTCGAGCACGGTGACAGGGAGCATTGTCCTGCTGAAACTGTCCATCACCACCAGGGAACACAGTCATCATGAACGGGTGCACCTGATTGGCAACAATGTTCAGGTAGTGTGTCGCATTCAGGGATGTGTCCACGGATATCTGAGGACCCAATCAGTGTTGCCAAGTTAGTGAATTTTTACTAGATCTAGTGAAAAATTTTGCATCTAGTGAAATTCTAATGCACTGAAATTTCTAGTGGATTTTGTAGTGAATTTCTATTTTTATGACTAACATGTTAGTTTTTTAAGTATTTTTTATAATACACTGCTTTGCAATGAAATTGCCCCACCAACAAAGAGTTATCCGACCTTATCCATATTTAGTTGGGGGGGGGGGGTCGTCTACCTCCGACTAGTAAACGATTAGATGCATACTCAAAGGACATGACCAATTGGGTTGATACAGGGGGTCTGGGTGCCTGTATAGGCTCATCAGTTGACATCTGTGCGAGACGTTCCATGCAGTAGGGAGGAAGCAACTGCCTCATGAACGTACAGTACTGTAATCCGCACAACATTCTCAATGCCGCGACGACGACAATGACAACCATTCACGCAATTAACAGACTTTAAACGAGGTCGGATTATTGGCCTCTCCGAGGCTGGAAGGTCAACCAGACGGATTGCTGTCCATGTGTCACAGGACGCACGGACGGTAGGCCGATGTTGGAGGCAATGGCGAGATGAAGTCACAAATGCCAGAAGACCAGACTCTAGGACCCGGAGAAGCACGTCACCTCGTACCGATAGGCGGATACTGTGCACAGCGCTAGTGGAAGAAACATCACCCTGCGGCAACTGCGCGACCACATCATTTTTCCTGGTACTGCTCCAGAGTCAATGGCGACAATAGCCAGGTGTCCATTGTTGTGTCATCCTTTGACACCTGAGCACCACGCGATACGACTGCAATGGTGTCTTGAACGAGTGGGCGGGCGAATGAAATGGTGCCCGGTGGTCTTCAGCGATGAATCCCGCTTTTGTTTGGACACTAACGACAGAGCGGACGGGTGTAGCACAGACCATTGGAACATGCTAATGGCTAGTGCATCCGGTATCGCCATCATGGACCAATACCCGGGATCTTGGTCTGCAGTGCCATCGGCTACAATACCAGAACGCCTTTAGTCACCATCCAAGGCACCCTGACAGCAGCACAGTATGTCACAGAGATTCTGCAGCCCGTATTACTGCCCTTTCTGCGCACCATACCCGTCTAGTCTTTCAGCAGGATTACACCAGACCTCACAAGGCAAACATGAGCATGGCATGTCTGCATGATGTCAACTGCTTGCCATGGCCTGCCAGGTTCCCAGACCTATTGCCAATTGAGCACGTGTGGCACATGGTAAGACATCGTTTACGATCAGCGCGCAATCTCCATGACTAATACAGCATATTAACCAGGCCTGGGTAGACGTAACCCAAGATGACATTCGCCACCTGTATGATCACCTGCGGCTGGAACAATGCTTCGCCGCTAGAGATGGTGCAGCTTCCCGTTGGGACACCCTGTACAAACGAGTGCATTTCTTGGCTCCATAACGAAATAAAGGTGTCTTCAGATGTATCTCTTACTGTATATCTACTTTTGGCTCATTGGGATAACTCCTTGTGGGTGGGGCAATTTCACTGCAAAGCAGTGTATTTTATCAGTCCACTGCCACTAGTGGTCAACTGATTGAAATGATATCATTGGTCGACTTGTCAGTAACCCTTATTAACCATGACGAGCCTGGTTTGGCCTCTAGGAAACTTGCTGTAGCAGGAGCTCAATCAGTCTGAGGCCAATCAATAGTGCAGTGTCAATTTGCCTTGCACGTAGACCAATTTGGCTTGAACATAAAACCAAATTTATGCACAATGCTACTGCACAAGTTGGGAAAAAGAACCAGTGCTCAAGGGTAAGTGTTACAAACAAGTTCTTTTAAAGTTAGAATGATTTTGAATGATAAGAAAATTGAGTCAAAACAATATAGCCAATTGTTCAAATGTAGTAGAGGGTGAATTGAATGAGATTTTCAAAAATCTTGATTGTGAAAATTTCTAAGATGACAATGTATTTATTTAATGACTTCATAAAGATGTAAAACTTATTGTTAGTCAAAATAATCAATATAACTATTTGTGTTGTTAAATAAAAATTTTGAAAATTATTTTAAAAAAAGACTTATTAAATTTAGTGAAATTCTTAGTGAAATAGAATTTTTTACTAGTGAAATCTAGTGAAATTTCATCACTAATCTAGTTATTGCGCTGTTGGAAGACTTGGCAACACTAGACCCAGTGTGTCCGAAGAGAAGACACCCCAGACCAGCAATCCTCCTCCACCTGCCTGTACGGTTGTCTGCTGACAGGATGGGTCCATGCCCTCGTGTTGTCTGCGCAAGATGCGCAGTCTGCTGTCCGCATGATGAATCGCGATTCGTCGGACCAGGCAACCTTCTTCCACTTATCCAGTGTCCAGTGGCGATGCCTGTTTGCCCATAGCAGGAGCGCTTTCTTATTTTGCGGTGACAGCGACGGTATCCCTATTGGCTGCCTGTTGTCAAACCTAGCGAGATGCGAGGAGTGCCACACCGTGTGCTCGGAAATGGGTTGGGATGCTCCCTCATTGAACTGCGCTGCAATTTGTTGGGCTGTTTCCGTCCTGTTGCTGTGAATGATTAGTTCCAGTCACCGTTGGCCTCGTTCATCCACGGCCCTTTTTCATCCGGAGTTGGTTGTTGGAGGTTGGTTTTTGGCATAATTGCCATTCACGGAATACCCTTGACACTGTTGCACGGGAAAACCCGTGGAGGTTCGCGGTTTGCGAAATGCGAAATGCGCCCGTTGAGCTCCAATGATCATGCCTCGTTCAAACTCGGTCAAATCCTTGGATCTACCCATATTCAGTCTGTGCTATTGTGATCCAATGCATCCCTTTTATACATCGCTTTGGCTTGTTGCATTGTTTGGGTGTCACTGGGAGGCCGATCCATTTTCCGTAAGAGGTGCCTCTAATGAATTGGTCGTTCAGTGTATATCCACCAGAATAAAGCATCCAGCCACATGGCTAAATCGACTGTCCAGGACGGTGCTCGAATGGAACAGGAACCGGAACCTGAGATTAAGATTATCATATTCTCTGACATCCCTGTCAAGTCACCCAATACCTCTCCTATAGGTTTTTGTGGATTTGTTCTCCTTAGAAGAGCTCTTCAAGTAAGACCTCCAAGAACACTTTCTGGATTATGGAATCCTGGTAAGAACAAAGGAAAAGAACTAACTCGCTGTTCTCCATAGTAGCTTCTCACAGTGGAAATTAAGACGTCACGCGATTGCTAAAAGAAAGGGCCATGACAGAGTACAAAAGTTGTTGGAGAAATGGATTCCAGTAGACCTATAGCAAGTGTATTCTCGTCACCATAAACATGAAACAACCCTCTGAATAGAGGGTGTCTCAAAATTCCTGGTACTAACTTTAAGGGGAGGTAGTATGGGTTTATTTTAATTCGGTCTCAAAATTCTCACCTTTGCCTGTTCCTGCTCTTCGGTTTATTTTCATTCTTTCCTTACGAAATGATGCCAACATACACTATATGATCAAAAATATCCGGACACCCCTCACAGATCATCGATTGGCCCAATGTCACATGATAATGACTTGCACATCATTTAAATAGCTTCCCACACCTTCAGACACAACTCTGCTTGGACATTGGCAAGAATGGGTCGTTCGGCAGAGCTCAGTGAGTTCCAACGTGGAACCATCGTTGGATGTCACCTATGCGGCAAGTCCGTGCGTGACATTTCCGGCCTTCTTCAGATACCCAAGTCAACAGTAGGCGATGTCATTATGAAATGGAAGACCCGGGGATCAACAACAGTTCAACAACGAACCGGTAGACCCAAGAAACTAACGGACAGAGACCGTCGAGTGCTTCGTCGTGTCACCCGCAGCAACCGGAAGTCCTCGGCGGAAAAAAATTGCCACAGAGTTTCGAAACGCCTCAGCAAATGATGCCAGTACCATGACAATTCGTCGGGAACTGCACACGATGGGATTCCATGGCCGTGCTGCTGCCCACAAGCCCCACATCAGCAGGGTCAACGCCAAGCGACGTCTGGAGTGGTGCAAAGCCCACAGAAACTGGACAATGGACCAATGGAAACGTGTAATGTGGACAGACAAATCTCGCTACACACTCTAGCAATCCGATGGACGAGTTTGGGTTTGGTGCATACCTGGAGAATGCTTCTTACCTGAGTGCACAGAGCCCACAGTCAAGTTCGGAGGAGGAGGAGTCATGGTGTGGGGCTCATTTTCATGGTATGGACTGGGCCAGCTCGTTCCTGTGCAAGGAATCATGAACTCCGACCGTTTTCTGAATGTTTTGGACAACTGTGCACTTCCAACGTTGTGGCAATTTTTCGGAAACGGGCCATTTCTCTACCAACACGACAATGTGTCAAATCGCTTCTCAAGGAGTACAGATCGCTGCTCGAAGAATAAGAAGCCATCTAACAAAAGAAGGAAGCAGACGACGGCTAACTCAGAAGTTAAGCAACATCGAGCGGGGACAGCATCGAGGTGGGTGGAAAATGACATCAGCCACTTCTCTCCTCCTTCGAAGATATTTAGAAGCGACCATAGACACAAGAGGAAAGCTGGAGGCCGCCCATTCGTCAAGAACGAAATTATTCAAAGTTCTTCGCCCTTTAAAAATACGGTGAAGAGGACGGAAAGAGGAGAGCGAGAACAAGCTGCCTGGGACCGAACAGATGAGCGGGGACGAGCCCTGACTGAGTAAAATAGTGTTTGTGTGAGTGACTTTTCATTTCTTGGACTTAGTTGGTATCCACGCAGCAATCTACCATCTAGTCCACGTGTAAGTGACTTTGTGACTCCGAGTGACCCTCCCCCCGGTGACCCCCGGGGGAGGTTTCACCCCCCCCCCGAACTTTTTTCTCACCATGGAGAACATGCTTCTGATGATTACTGATGGTCCATTAGGCGTCGGTTTGTTCATGAAAGCTATTTACGCTAAGACAGACATCCCGCCTGTGTTGCCTTCGGGCGATCCTGCTGTTTCTGTCGTGCAAAGACTTTCTCCATCTGAATGGAGGATGCTTTGCCGACAGCGAAACATAGCAGACCGCATAGTGTCTGCACACTTTGTTAAGGTCGGACAAACCACCGTCCGCCTGGTCTATGCTGAGCCCGGATATCTGCCCATCCTTATCCGGGGTGCTTCGCTGCTGATGGAGGAAGATTACCTGAAGCGTTACATGTCAGACAATGGTCAGGTCAAGAAAGTCGTGTATCCAACACATCCTGATTGTCCCCTGCAGAGGACTGGTGACCTCGTAGTCGAGATGAACCTTCAGAGGGACATTTTCTACCTTGTAATGAACGGCAACAAAGTTCGTGTATCTTACAAGGGTCAAAGACAGTGCTGAAAAGACTGCCCTTTGTATCTCACGTCCGAAAAGACTGCCCAGTGTATCTCAGTGTATCTCACGTGTATCCCAGTGTATCTCACGTCCGAAAAGACTGCCCTCTTCTAAAGCATTGCGATGCTTGTAATCGCCTTGTAAGCAAGTTCCACCAGTGCCAGTAGAGGGTGTTTGCAGCACCAGCAGATCTTCCATCGTCGCCTACAAGAATGTCGTCCCAGCAACAACCTCTGATGTCATCACCGGCCAAGTCTACAGTGGCAACCAAAGCTTCGTCGCCGTCATCCACATTGCAAAAGAGCCATTCTACAACGGCTCCTTCGACTCTTCCAGAGGTGTAGAAGGAGATGATGCCCCCACCATCTTCATCTCTGACAACATCCTCGGAGCTCGGGAGGGAGAAACCATCGTCTCCTACTTCCAAGTTCCCAGGGATTACACCGCTTCTTCAGTCATCTCTGGATGTGTCGATGGGTGATGACGAAGTTTTTGGAGATGACGACGTAGATCCTTCGATAGCAGAATCCGCCTTCTCAATGGAGGAATTTCCAGCTCTTCCTCCACCAGCGCAGTCAACAACTTCACAGCCTGCGCAGTCGAAGAATACGTCGTCACCTACCAGGATGACATCTTCTGCTGGGACCTCGCTTCCATCAGCACAGAAACAGCAGGATCTTCTTGTGAGGACGAGGAGTCCCCGCAAGAAAAAATCCAGACGGGATCGTGGCAACAGGGACGAGAGAAGAACATCGTCTTCTTCTGATAGAGATAGCCGCGCAAGCCACCAGCGCAGCCCTTCTTTCTCATCAAGTCGTCAGCGATCTCCGATGAGAAGAAAGACGGAGCCTCCTGCATCATCTGGGAAGCCCGAATCTCCTTCGGATACAGGTCAGCAGGTTCGCCATTAATCATCCTCAATGAAGGTCATCTCCCTGAACGTGCGTTCTCTTGGTTCCTCTTTTAAGCAATCGGTATTGTCAACGTTCATTGCCCTGTACAGGCCGGATATTCTATTACTCCAAGAAGTAAAACTCGCCACTTCTCAGCAGTGTCACGACCTTCCGGGACTTCGCAGTCAATACACCAACGGACAATTCTTCATCAACTCTTCGTCACCAAATGGGAAAGGGGTTGCCTCCATCATCTTCAATCCCTCCATTTTGGTGTCGAACTGTGTTTATGACTGCGAGTGCAGGGTAATCTCTTTGGACATTTTAACATCTGGTGTCAATTGCTTAATATATATGCACCGCGCAGATCAGCAGAGAAACCAACGTTTTTTAGTGACTTGAATAACTTTTTGTGTACATCATTGCCTGTAGTGATTGCTGGTGATTTGAACTGTCATCCAGACGACAACAACATCTTCTCATCTGGTCATGTGTATCGTCTGTGCCAGCAAAGTGCATTGTTCGACCTATGGACACATAGTTCTCAGAGTAATCAGCTTGGGTCTACTTTACATCAAGATTAGACCTTTTTCTCGTCGACAATGTTTTTGCTGGTTCGCCGGGTAAAATGGAGGTAATTCCATGCTCATTCTCCGACCACAGTGCCATCATGTGGTCATGGAATCCTCCATTTCCAGCATCATCTACAGGCTCTGCAGTCCATCGCAATTGGTTTCTGAATGTTTCTCTGCTCGACGAAGAGGAATACAAGGGAATGTTCGCTCAGTTCGTTGAAAAACACCTTCATAATGTGCCTCCTATGCTTGCTTCGTAATTAGAACTAAATTCCAAGATCAAACGTTTCTTTCGGAAGATTGGGTTAGATCCTGCTCGTCGTCGACGTCGTCATCTCCTCATGCTACAAGAGATCCTCCGGCTCCTCCAAGTATCCAGCCCGAAGGAGGAGTTTGAGATGGAGATTCATCAGGTGAAGAGCGAGATCAACGCTCTAATGATCCGGAAAGCGGCCGGCGCAGCGCTCAGAGCCAAACTTTCTTGGGCGACTGACGTCAGAAATTTATCTTCTGCAGCGTTCGCCGAGGAGAGACGACGTGCCAACAAGAAACGATGTCATCGGTTGGTGATGAAAATGGGTAAGTGAATTCTGATGACGACATCTTGTCAGTTTTTCACGCCCATTTTTCATCCTTCTTCGATAACCCAATCGTTCCGTCAGTCGAAACGAAGCAGTGGATTGAGGCGCTAAGACGTTTTTCTGAGGATGCTGACCTGTCTATCTCTCGTCCCTTCACCGAAGACGAAGTCAAGAGGTTCCTGTCAGCGGACGGCCATCATCAGTCCAGCCCGGGTATGGATGGCATTCCATACTCATTCTACAACGCGACATGGAATCTTCTTGGGCCTTTCCTGGTGCAAGTGTTTAACTCGATTATGGAAGACCCGTCTTCCATCACATCAAACTTCACCATGGGGAAAATCATCCTACTCCCCAAAGTGCCGAATCCTGAGTTGGTTACCCAGTGGAGGTCAATAACCCTTCTCAATACCGATTACAAGGTCTTCACTAGTGTATTTCAGCATAGACTGAGAGTTTTCGCCGAAGATTTTAACAACCCCGGACAATCCTGCTCCATTCCGTCTCGCAGGATGTCTGATAATCTTATTACGATTCGGTGTGTGATGGAAGAAGCGTGTGATCGTTAGCAAACTCTTGCCGTTTTAAGCCTTGACCAGGAAAAGGCTTTCGACAAAGTGAACCAGGAGTTTCTCTTTGGAATTTTTCGTCACCTTCGTCTTCGGACTTTTGCCATGATTATTTCCGCACTGTATGTTTCGGCCGCATCATGTGTGGCGATTAATGATTCCATATCTGCGACCTTCAATCTGCATAAGGGTGTCAGGCAGGGGAGTCCTCTTTCCCCCCTGCTATACATCTTTTACTTGGAACCACTATTGCAATACTTAAATCGCCACCAAGATGTTCGAGGATATGATCTGCCAGCTGCATCCATCAACATCAGGACTTTGGCTTATGCAGATGACGTAGTGTTTGTTGCGTCTGACCCGTTTTCCTTGAGCATTTATAAAGAGACCTTTGACCGCTTTAGTACTTCGACGGGGAGTTCCATCAACCTCGTCAAGTCTAAAGGTATTGCTATCGGGAAATGGACTGCGGACTATCTCAAATCTTTCCCGATAACATGGTGCGACCGAATTACAGTGTTAGGATATGTGTTTTCCTTTCTACCGACTATGGACTCTATACACTGGCAACAAGGGATTGAGAAGTGCATTACTCGCCTTGACAGAAATCTTCGTTTTCCAACGTCAATGTTTGTCAAGGTGAGATTTATAAAGTCACATGTGCTTCCAGTGTTAACATCTAAGTGACTATTCACCTTACCTTCATACAAAGATCTGCAGTGTCTGCGTAGTGCGATGGTGTGCTGTGTGTGGGGAAGGCCTGCTCAGCATCCTCATCCAGTGCGAGCCTCTGTCATATTTACTCCCTTTGAGAGAGGTGGGTTAGGGTTACTCGATATCAAACGTCATCTCATTGCTGCCAGATTGGCCGCAATGATTCGGGAATTCCTTTTCCCTCCCCCCATGTGGACGAACTTTGGTTTTTCGCATCTACGTGTTTTCTTTAAGGTGAATAGGCTTCCATTACCTCCTTTGTTGCCAGTGGTTACTTATCTACGTCAACCAAACCTATACTTGACTTTTACCACCGATATTGTGACTTTCTAACCCATGTTGCGCCGTCTGGACCCTCAAGAGTGGGGCTCATTACGTCTATTGTGGTTCTTCCAGCAGTCCGACCCAGGAGAGACCACTGACATCTTACAACTCTACCCTGATTATCCGTGGTCAGCAGTCTTAAAGTTATTAAAATCCTTTGGTTTCGAAACAACTTTGTTTAATGATCAGTGGCGACTGCTCCATCACGGATTTTACTGCCTCCAACGTCTCCACCAGTGGAGGGTGGTCGGATCTGCTGGATGTTTATTTTGCGGCGTAGTCGAGACTGTCAGCCATGTTTTTTACGAGTGCCTATTCGCGAAATCGATCTGGGATCGTTTGAGGCAGCATTACGGGCTGGTACATTTCTCATATCAGTCCGTGCGTTTCCTCTTAAACGATTCCACTGGCGAGGTACATAAAACGGATCTAGTCATTGCGATTGCCTTCATCAACAAAGAACTTTGGCTGGCTCGTTGGAGTCGATGGCAGGATCATCGTCCATCACACTCGACCATTTGGAGGAGGGTGGCCGACCAACTTAGATCCTTTCTCCTTCTTGAATGGCCACGGCTAGGTCCGTTTACGTTTAAAAAACACTTTGCAACATCCAAGTGTCTATGTGAGGTCATCGGAGGAGACCAGACCTTTCACTTCACCTACCCGATGGCCTTTTGATGCCTCGTCAGTTGTGAACGGGCCTCGTTTTTGAGGCGTTTGATTAAGTCCCGCAGCCCTTTATGGGCTGCCCGCCACTTACCGCATGTGCGCCTGGGTGCCTAGACTTTGCAACAATTAAGATCTTTTGATTAGGCGTTCGCTGAGGCAACACCATCTGCCTCAGCTCCAACAGCGAGCGAGGACGAGCCCCGACGAAGCAGAATGGATGGAAAGGACAGCGAACAGCCAGGAACCGAGTAGATGAACCTATGCCGAAGAGGAGGAACAAATGCCCCAGGAACTTAGCGGAAAAGCTTCAAGCCCGGCATAGCAGCCATCAGCCACGGAGAGCCAAAGTGAGCTCTTGCAGAAAACATTCTCGGAGGAATCAAAGGTATGCTGATAATCCATTGCTTTTCAATTTGGAGCTGCAAGGAGAAAACCGTTCGAGGAAGAACCCAGCCGCCTCATCATTGACGAGCGCCCCAGACGGAACAAGGACTCAAGGCACCCAGGCAAGTCGTATCAATTCCGACATTGTTTTAATTGATAATTTCTCATCAAATTTCGAGGAAGCCTTGAAACAGAGTCCACGTAATCAAGCGGAAGGAGAAATCATTGGATCCGAGTTCACATACGGAGGCCACTCCAAAGGATATTTACATTGCCCACGCCAGCCGAGAGGAAAGTTCACGGAACGCAACGAGGAGGACTGAACACAACAGTGACCCGACCCGAGCCCGTTCGGAGATCGCAGGCTCCGCAAGTGCGCTCCGCGTTGAGATCTCGCGCTGCGAGCTGCGCTTTGCTGCGCTGCATCCGTTGAAGGGTAATGTGTTTGATTATGGATTAATAGCTTTAGAACTTCTTATCATTGGATTGATTAAGTGTCAATGTAACATTTGCTTCTCAATACATGCTACCTTTTTAAATGTTGTTCTGATTCAAATTCTAAGTTCCCATCAGATTAGTCAAACTCTTTACTTAGCAAGGTGTAACTTAACTCAGCTAATCTTAGTTGTCCGATTCATTTCTATTTTTATGCAGAAGATTTCTACAGGAACGTTCGGCAAGACACTGAAAGTTCATTACCCGGAATCGCAAACGACCTACGGAAGGATAGGTCTAGGATTGACCCGACGCCATACCTCATTCCCATGGAAACTGGATGGGCATCAAGACTAGGATGCTTAGGCTACAGACATCGCACGTATGCACAAGTCCTGCAGTCATTTCGTCCAGAGATTTAATATTCATCGAATTTCAAATTTTGTATTTCGATTTTTGTGTTAAGCACGATTAAACGTATTTATTATCAACTTTACCACCTCCTTCCTTCTCTTTCACATCACCTTGCAATCTTCATAAATTCTTTAAGAAAAAGTCGTGAAACAATGCTCCGTGCCACAGAGCGAGGCGTGTACAGCAGTGGTTTGCGGACTCAGGGGTCGAAGAAATGGGTTGGCCGGCATAAAGTCCCGACCTCAATCCTATAGAGAGTCTGTGGGATGAATTGGAAAGACGCTTGCGAGCCAGATCACATCGGCCAACTTCTGTACCTGAACTGATTCTCACTCTTCGGGAGGAATGGAGGAACATTCCGGAAAGTACCTACTAACATTTGGTGGAAAGTCTTCCCCGAAGGGTGGAAGCTGTGATTCGGGCAAAGGGATGTGCAACGCCCTATTGATTTCCATGAAATCGTGGCTAGAGCGCAAACGTGCATGTGTCTGGATATTAGTAAACATATAGTGTATATTCCATATTCTTACAGCAAATTTCGACGGGTTTATTGATCTCCGAAATTGCAAAGGAGTGTCCCATTTTCATGCAAATCAGGGTTGTCCCAAGACTTTTGATAGGGTAGTGTATGTATAATATAATATACAGTAATTTATTAACGAAAAAAATACTCATCATTTGAAAAATTTGCATAAACATAATTTTTCAATAAATTTTTCTATACTTTATATAAAATCTACATTTAAGGAGCTTTGATATGTCACCGGTCTCATTTTTCTACACTGCTTTTCAATTGCTAAGGAACAGCAACACTTTTTACTGTCCCAAGAAAATAAACGTTAACAAAACTTCAGTAGACGTATTACCGTGACTTTATGAACTCAAAATGGCATGGAGTTTGAACTAAGGAAACCAACATAATGGCAAAAGTAGATGAGGTATCATGAAGCATCAATGAGTGACTAAAGAAAAATGTTGGTTGTTTGTCACCGGTTTGAAATGTGAGACCCTTAGTAGTGAGTATTGCCTCCTCGATGCATGTTTTTCGTCTGTTTGACATGATTCGCACGAGACTGTTGAGAAGAGCAGTTGGGATCTTATCCTATTCTTCCTGTAACGCAGTTGTCAGTTCCTGTAGCGTTCTGGGAGGGGGATTCCTTTGTGACACATGTCTACCAAGAGCGTCCCAAGCATGTTGTATGGGATTGAGGTCCGGGGAGTATGCTGGCCACTACAAACGCTTGATATCCTCACTCTCAAGAAGATGCGATACCAGGTTTACTTTGTGTGGACGGGCATTGTCGTCCATGAACAGAAAGACTGGACCAACTGCTCTACGGAAAAGATGAACGTGATCCAGAAGAATCTCCCTGCAATACCGTGCTGTTGTAACAGACCCTTCTGCAAAGATGTGAAGGGGTGTTCTGGCATCATACATCATGCCCCCCCCCCCCCACACCATGACTCCTTGACCAAAACGTTGCACTTCCCGAACATGTTGTTGGTGATAACGAGTTCCTTTTTCACGCCAGATCAGTTGATGCCCAGAATCACTCTGCATAGTGAGTTCATCACCATAGACCAATTCTGATCGCCCCAAGCGCGATACTCGTTACCACTCTAATCTCTTCCGTCGATGGAGCGGAGATAGTGGAAAGCATTTGACAGGCTTCCGTGCATACGGCCCATTTGACGGGAAATGGTTCTGGCAGAAACATGCGGACCTGTAGCAGCGGCAAGATCTGCAGCTATCTGTGCGGCTGTCTGATTTCTTCCTCTTTTTGCTGAAAGGGCTATCCTACGATCCTCCTGAGCGGTTGTGCTACTTCGACGACCATCCCCATACACACATAAAGCGGATCCTCTGGTGGCAGCAGCAGTTTTCAAATGAGAAACGACACTTTTCGCAACGCTCATTGCTCGCGCAACTTCAGTCACACTTTGCCCTGCCTGAAGCCGTCCAATAGCTCATCCACGATTGTAATCACTCAATGACGTCTCTGCGGCATTCTGCAGACGACATGTGATAGAGGGACTGAAAATTTACAGTAATGTTCGCAAAACACGTGCACGTATATTCGCCCTAACACTCCATGGCTACTGATTTTCACTGAACCACAGCTCATTGGAAACGTAACTTTTATTCAAATTATGCAAATCGAACCACAGAGTAGCAACAAATGTTTATTTTCCAGCGCCCCTAAATAGCGGAATGCGCATGTTTCTTAGCAATTGTCAAGCAGTGTAAGTAAAATACAACCGAAGTTATATGGCATCAATGATAAGACCCTTACTCAAATTTCGAAAACTATATATACACTGCCCTGCCAAAAGGATTCGGACACCTCTATGTTTGTGAGGTCTCACGCTATAGGATGCATGCGACAGTATGCATATTAAAGATACAACTCATCAGACGGTACAGTTAGCATGCCAAAGGTCCGAGAATTATTCGACTTTGAGAGAGGAATAATTGTGGGGTGCCGCATTAGTGGGAAGTCACTTGACAAATTGAAAAGGGAAGGAAAAATTCCGCGACCTGGATTCGAACCAGGGGCCATGCCTATCGCTGGCACCGCTATTTGAAGGTGTTTCTTCAGTTTATTTATTATCTTATGTTTGAGTTAAATTTCATCAATTTAATTGATAGTTTAAGGATAAGGATGATTCCCGACCTTCGAGTCGGGGCCTGCTCAGCCGATTGAGTTGCTTGGTGGCTTCAATGAAGTCCATTTGGATATCTTGTAACGGCAAAGCAGTTCATCTCCGCGGTAGCTCAGTTGGTAAGAGCGGTACCAGCGATAGGCATTTCTCCTTAATCGAATCCAGGTCGCGGAATTTCTCCTTCCCTTTTTAATTTTTCATTTCGATATGCTTGAAGATGTTTCTTCAGTTTATTTATTATCTTATATTTGGGAAGTCACTTCGCGAAATCAGCTCTTTGACTGGCGATTCCCGCTCCATTATGCACGATGTTGTGCACAAATATGCACAGTTAGTTGCAACAACAACAGCAAAACGTTCCTGGCCAACTCAAATTCCTGTCGTCGAGAGACAAACTTCGCAAAGACTTCCTGCGGGACATCACTGCCACCTTTGTAGGAAACCTAGAAGACTATTCACCAGCCGCAGCCCGTGGCCTGTCAGTGCGCACAGTGCAACATGCCCTCCATGAGATTGGCTTCTGTGGGAGAGCCGGAGAGAGGAAGCCATTCTTCTCAAGGGTGAATGCTGTACGTCGTCTACATCGTCAGTGGCCTAGTGATGATTAGGCAAACTTCATGTAGAGCGATGAAAGCGACTTCACCCTCCAACGATCCAGAGTGCCTCATACCCACAGTGAAGGGCTCTGGCGGAGGGGTTGTGATCTCCCATGCACCAGAGTCCCCAGGTTTCGACGATTCGAAAGTAGGAATAGGTAATCAGACACTACGTTTAAAAAGTTGAGAAAAAATGGTTTATTTAATTTTGTAAGAAAATGATAGCATCCAAGTAAACTAAAAATACTAACAAGAATTAAAGAAAATAATTGCCAACAAGATTAAACAGACTATAAAAAAACCGACTTTAATGAAACTTTCACTATCGCCTAGCTATATGAGTCCATATCTTGAAAACTACTGAACCGATTCCGATGAAACTTAGATTTATCCCTAAGTTGAAAGATATTTAAACCAATAAAAAAGAATCATTGCAATTCGATTTCTAGTTTCTGAGAAACACGTGGACAAACATACATACATACATACACACACTTATGAAATTTGGCATACTTGTTTAGAAGCCCACATAGACTAAAATACACTCACTTCCAAAAGTTAAGCATGGAGAGGTAAAATGCCAAAAAATGGACAAGCACTGCTTTGATTGACATGAAATGGTGAAAGTATCTCTATGTCTATTCATGAAACAAAACAAAGAATTACATACAGAGATTAAAAAAAATATTGAATTTACATAAATTATAAGATGATGACATATTTGCGTCATTAACGAAATGATGTTTAAATGCAAAACAAACAACAAAAGAGACATTAACAGGGTATGTGAGCACCCCTCAACGTCATACAAAGTGTACAGCGTGTGATCATGCTTGTTACGAGGTGATCAACCATCGCAGAGTCCAGTAATAGCCATTCCTCCTGTAGGGCAGTTTCCAAATCGTTAAGAGTGGCTGGAGGTGGGAAACTTCTACATACAGCACGGCCGAGGGCATCCCAAAGATTTTCAATGGGATTAAGGTCCGGCGAGTAAGCCAGCCACTCCATACGTGCAATCCCCTCACTCTCCAGAAAGTCGTCAATGATGGCAGCTCTATGGGGACGGGCATTATCGTCCATTAAAACGTAAGAAGGAGACCAACTGCTCCAGAGTACAGTTTCACAATGGGGTCTAGGACTTCATCTCGATACCGTACAGCCGTCACAGAACCTCGCCTGTAGATGTGCAGGTCGGTGCGATATCCCAATGCAATCCCTGCCCAGACCATGATGCTTCCACCGCGGAATGCGTGATGTTCGATGATGTTCTCGGGCCGATTGCGTGTGCCTTGTTCCCTCCAGATCCTTACACACTTATCATCGGGTTGTTGGGCAAATCTGGACTCATCTGTGAACATAATGTTGCCCCAATCCGACACAGTCCAATTCACATGCTGGCTGCACCACTGTAATCGTGCCTGTCTGGATTGGACAGATAAAGGAACACAAAATCGTAGTACCCGGGCGTACAGACCATTCATGTGTAGCCTTCGACGAACAGTAGTGGCAGATATCGTCTTACCAATGGCCGCTGCAACCATAGATGTCACCTGTGTGGAGGTCGATCTTCGATTCCGCTTGGCTACAACAGCAATATAGCGATCTTCCGAGGGGGTCGTAACCCTTGGACGACCGGCTACAGGTCTTCGGACAACTGTTTGGCTGATTTGGAATTGTTTCCATAATCGTGAAATGACGGAATGATGAACGCCGAAGAAACGAGCAACATCTGTGATAGACTGTCCTGCTTCAACGCGTCCAACAGCCAGCCAGCGTTCAGAATCTTCCATTCGTCTTCTGGAAGCCATAGAAACACGTCTAGCTTGAAAACAAATCTTACGAATGTTCTAAACATCTTTTACCAGCACTTATATGCAACTCCTATAACCCTTCACAATGTCGGCTTCTTATACGACTGCCTGTTTTGCATATTTCTCGACGCGAAATTGTGATTGGCTGTCATCTAACATACTTGCATACTTCCTTCTACATTTGGAGCAAATTTTAGCATCTTTAATTCAGATTGGCTTACGGAAGTTAACATTTTTTCCCCCGTGCTTAACTTTTGGAAGTGAGTGTATACTGTATGAATATTGTGCAATTCCAACAATATTACATACATAAGCATCGAATTGATAACCTTTTTTTTCTTGAAGTCGGTTAATAAGTAATAATAACAATTGATGTCCTGATACCAAGATACATGGCAGTTCTTTAATAATGTACAGTCTTGCATTGCAAAATTGAACCCGGCGAATCAGTATTTCCTGATTAGCAATCAGAATAATCCTCATCTATCTGTGGATAATTCACTCCTGCTTCAAAGGCCAATGCATAATCATGCATTTTTTAGAACCACTCCAAGTTCCAACCCCTTTCTACGGTAAACACTGGTGTCTCACACAATGACCATATCACATACTAAGGCAGTTTCTGTCTAGTCCTCATCAGGTAAGTTAAACCTCGAAGCTAAAATAGGAGGCAAGAATAATCCTAAACCTTCAAGAAGGTTTAACTTATCTGATGAGAACTATACATCTAATGCCTACCGTATTTTTTTTACTTCACCGCAGACCCATTACCATATCTCATTACCATGGGCTATACTAGCAGAAGCACAAGAACAACTGCTCTGTTCACTAAAAATTCATGTACTTTTAACTTGAGTATTTGCAATTATGTCGAGATAACTTAAAGATCATGAGAGAGACATTATTATAAATCAAGGACACCAAGATTTATCCTGATTAGAGGAATGGTATAGGATTAGAGGTAAGAAATTGAATGCAACGAAAACCAGACAAATTATAATTTCTAGGGAAAAAAAAGGTCCCTATGACCACTTGGCTTTTTTTAGGGTTTGATTTCGACAGTAATCTCAACTTCACCTCTCAATGTGAAAAATTAATAGCTGGTCTAAAATGCCGCAAGTACTTAATCAAAAATGGAAGGAAAAATTCTGCGACCTGGATTTGAACCAAAAACCTCGACTGTCATGGTCGACGCCTCTAACAGTTGGGCTATCGCAGACACCTGGACAGCCATGCTGTCACAAGACGTCTTAAAGACAACCAAGTTGTCAAGGTTGAAAGCCCAATAGGAGGCGGGTACCTGGCTCACAGATCGAGAATTTCTCCTATCCAACCATCAGAAAGTTTGATGAACTCACAGATAAATAATCAAATATAAACTGGAGATGACCTCTAAACATGATGTAATAATTTTTCTATCGAAAAATGGAAGGAAAAAATTCTGCGACCTGGAATTTATTACATCATGGCTGGAGGTCATCTCCAGTTTATATTTTATTATTTATCTCTTACTTACTCAAAAAATACGCTCAGGTTTGTCAAGGAAGGAACTGAGAGTAGTAACAGTTACCAAGACACTCCCTTTCCTTTATTATACGTTTATTATTTAGGCAAGCATTCCAACTTATAATTTATCTAGACTAAGGATTGCTTATAATGCAATTTTAAACACGGCTTTCAATATTTCCCGTTATGCTTCAATATCGGCCCTAGGACGTCAACAAATTTACCAACCTTGGACCCGATAATAAATATTGGCTTAATAACAGAACTGGCCAGCGCCCTTCGTAATATCAATCATCCTGCCTCCTTTATACAAATGTGGTTAATAAAATGCCTGAAGTATCAAAATACACAAATATATAAAATTGAACCCTCAAGGATTATTTCCACTTACCTGTCGAAACATGTTCCTTACAATGCCATAAATACTTGGAATGGATTACTTTTGGATCTATGCAGAACAGCCATTGAATGTAATAAAGTTGTAAAGTTGCCTCTGTGCATTTTAACAAATATATTAAGTTTATATTATGTTTTCGACCTGGATTGGTAGTCTGGATTTAGATGCTAGTCCTGCCAACCCGGGACCTCTTTTATATTATTTTCGCAACTTTATTCCTTTGAAATGCTTATTATGTGTAACGTGGAAGCGTTTAGAATTAGCAAAATACAGAGCAGGTGTGAATTAAATAACAAAAATAAAGTTTATTAACATCTTCAGAATAAGAAAACTGCAAACAAAATAAAATTTTTAACTATTTTCACAGCAAACTTCTGATGAAAAGTACAAGTTAAATTAGGTAAGTAAACGTAAATCTCTTCTGCAGTATAATATCACAAATGTAAATAAATGTACAAATCGTAGGCAGTTAAATTCCGCTTGATGGACTTCTAATAAATTTGATCTTTCTTGTAGACAATGACAACATTCATGGAAGACGAGAACTCGGTTGGAATCCTGTCTGAAGACCGCTGACAACTCCGACGTCCAATACTCCAACACACGTGATTCCTCCAGCTACGTTCGCTCCGAGAACAAGAAAGAAAACAAAAATGTCAATACCAATAATCTCTGAGGAAT
>JAHWFO010075882.1:0-14612 GCA_023313115.1 Rhysida immarginata | reverse complement strand
CAAACGTAAATTGTAATAAATAAGAGTTACATTACCGTTGGCTGTTCTTCCGACGAAATTCGGCTTCACTCTAGCGTCTGGCTGAGGCCGACCGAAGCTCTCTGCCGTTCGCCGTTGTTCTCGGCTGGGCGGCTTCGGGACGACGTGCACTTAAATCCAATAAACACAAATCATTAGAGGCATACCTTGTCTCAGAATAGCCCAGCACGCTGGCCCCACTATTTTCCCATGAAGACTTCGCTGGATGCCCCGTCCTCTTTTCCTGTCGCCCGTCGCTTGACATGCGATCCACCTTTTCCTTCTTCGAGCTCCTTTTGACCTCCTCTCTCCACCATTGCTCAACTCTCTCTCCTCTCTCTCGCGCTCCCCTTTTCCTCTCGTGGTTCGCTCCCGAACCTCGCGCGATTCTCTCGATCGTTCCATTTTCTCTTCCCGAGGTGAGCTTCTCCGCTTTTTGCGTCAAATTACTATTTTTGAATATTCTCGTCACGGAATTCTTTTTTTTAATTTCACTTTCTTTTCAAATTTCCGTGACATTATGTTTATCGGTTTTTACGTGTTAATGCTGTGTATATACAGGGTGAGTCTGAAACCCTGTCACAAACTTTTAGAGGAGGTAGTATGGATGATTCTAAGAAAAAAATTTCATATGAACGATAATAATTGTGTATACTGTTAAACTTGATCGAATTCCAACGAGTAATTTCCGAGTTACGCAGTCAACATCGTAACATGTCCACATATGTGAGTAAAAACCACCACGTGTTACGATGTGGACTACGTAACTTGGAAACTACTCATTAGAATTCGATCAAATTTTAACAGTATGAACTCTATCATTCTCCCAAACTTCTTTATCGTAGGTGTTATAGAACCTGAGCTATTAACTTGTTGATCTTAGTGGCGGCATTTTTATTTCTGTTCATATCTCAGTTATCGTTCAAATTCGAACCCATGATCATATGAACTTTTTTGCTTAGAATCACCCATACTACCTCAGCAGAAGACAGGTTTGGTGCTCATTGGAATGTGGAGGGGGTGTGCTCACCTTTCTCACCTGGCCACGCCCAAAAGCTCAATGGTGCCACCACGGTACCCGGTCATTTGGCCGACGGACATTTGACTGACGGACACTTGGCCGATGGACATTTGACCGAACGGACATTCGACCGAACGGACATTCGACCGAACGGAAATTTAACCGATGGAGAAATGCCTGCATTTCATCGACATTTGGACATTCGGCGTAAAGAGATGTTTTCGGCAATATAATTCATTTAATAGGAAAAAAATGTTTAAAGGAGGTTATTTCGTATAACGAATCTAATGAGACAAATTTGTTTAATTCTTTCTACTAAGCAAGCATATTGTATGGACCTATAAAATTATTCTTTTTTGTATGTCTTTTTAAATAAATGTATGTTTTCATATCGTTAGGTAGGTTAAGATGGGAACCGAACAATGCAACTCAGGGTCTTTTCTTGTATGTCTTTTTAAATGAATATTTTACTTCTATTGAATGAGATACTCATTAGTCAAAATTTGATATTAGTATCGTGGTATTAAAAGTTTATTCCATACACATCAGGTCTCTGTCCTGCTTTATGAGGAGACATAAAAATTCTAATATCGGATAGTATCAAATGCGAAAATTCTGACAGTATTGATGACTCTAAAATATGCGATACTAAAGTATCACCCATAGGGTGTGCGATATTCTTCGATATCAATAAATATCGCGATATTTTGGTCCTTAGTCGACTAAAAGAGTCGAATAATTCCAACTCGATATAGTCGTAACTATATCGGATTTTTTTATTCGATTATTTCGATTCATTCCGGAGTTTTTTTGTTTCCATTATTAAACTAATCCGAAGGCTCATCTCAGGGAATTTTACGAAATCGTTTTGCTAGACACCCTGTTAATTTCTTTAAAAAATTAGTCGTTTTGTGTGATTTAGTCGAATAAATTTCCAAGCCATTCGAATAAAATCGCCGATTACTAAAATTTTATTCGATTAGTCTATTCGAGTAACAACAAATGAATATCGCACATCCCTAATCATTAGGTTAGGTCGGTAAAGAGATGGCTTTCTATACGGTCCACGTTTTCGGCTGTGAAATCCCATTAATGTTTTAAATTACATAATTACGCCAAGCACTATATATGTCAGATATTCGGGTAGAGTGTCCATATCATTGAAAACTCTGAAAAAGAACTCTACATTGAAAAATGTCAGAAATACTCAACCCATTACCAGTTGATTTTCATATTCGATACTATCCGATTAAGAATGTTTATGTCCCCTCATAAAGCAGAACAGAATTTTTTGATGTGTATGAATAAATTTTTAATACACGATAATGGTATCAAATATCGCCCATCACTAATGAGTATCTCATTCTATAGAAGTAAAATATTCATTTAAAAAGACATACAGGAAAAGAATCGATATTATTTAATAATACATGACCCTAAGTTGCATTTTGTCCCGTTCCCATCTTAACCTACCTAACGTTATGAAAACAAACATTTATTTAAAAAGACATACAAAAAAGAACAATTTTAAAGGTCCATACAATATGCTTGCTTAGTAGAAAGAATTAAACAGATTTGTCTCATAAGATTGGTTGTACGAAATAACCTCCTTTAAACATTTTTTTCCCATTAAATGAATTATATTGCCGAAAACATCTCTTTACTCTGAATGTCCAAATGTCGATGAAATGCAGGCATTTCTCCGTCGGTTAAATTTCCGTTCCGTCATATATCCGTCGGTGAAATGTCCATTCAGCCAAATGTCCGTTCGGTCGAATGTCCGTTCGGCCAAATGTCCGTTTGGTCAAATGTCCGTTCGGCCAAATGTCCGTTCGGTCGAATGTCCGTTCGGCCAAATGTCCGTTCGGTCAAATGTCCGTTGGCCAAATGACCGGGTACCGCCACCACTGCATTCCAATAGGCGCTGGCCCATCCCCTCCACATTCCAATGGGCACTGGATCTCAGAGGTGCTCCTCACGTGACTGCTGACATCATAGCTGAACTCTTAGAACAATAGGGATGTTAATGCTTTCATTATCCTTAATTAATGTGGTGTAAATAATTATTTAATTACTTTTTTATTTATTTTTTAATTTCCTTGATGTTGGTTTCTCCATTGGGGTGGGGTCCTGTTTGATTACTTTTTGATCCGGATTCCATTCTTGGGTGTGGTTGCACTCCTGGCTGATGACATCTTCTTGATTAAACAAATCATTGTGGCCGTGTACAGATACCCTGAGGCTGAAAATAAAATTAATTTCATAATTTTTGGTTTTGCCCAGTGTGACAGGCAATGAGTCCTGGTTCTCAGAGCAAAATGGGTCTGATCTCACAATAGATCAACAAATTAGGAGTTCATAGTATTGTTTCTATCAATGAAATTGGTAGAGACTTTACAATACAATAAAGGGAGAACACAGTTTCTGACTAGTTTAGCCATTTATTCCCGGCATTATCAAGGATATAAACTACACTAGACAATCGACAATCCAACAGTGTAGTGTATCGGTATTCGTGTGGAACTTGAAACATAGCTTCCGTAATCTCACCCTTCATAATCATATTCCAAGGGAAATACACTGAACTAGAAAAGAAGCCTGATGTACCCACAAAGGTCATCCAAAGTATGAAATAAACTACACTAGACAATCGAACAGTGTAGTGTATCGGTATTCAAGTGGAACTTGAAGCATAGCTTCCATAATCTCACCCTTCATAATCATATTCCAAGGGAAATACACTGAACTAGAAAAGAAGCCTGATGTACCCACAAGGGTCATCCAAAGTATGAAAGAAAATTGCCTCCTCTTGGTGGAGGAAAATTTGATTGACGATTGTCTAGACTAGAAGCAGACCACTAGTATTAGATAAAACACGACCTATGAAGTCCAGTAATCTGGAAATAAGACATTATCAATGTCTTCAAAATTAATATCAAGTATATGCCTTGGATCACGATATCTCTTTCTATGCATAGGATGCTTTAAAATGCCCGAGACTAGCTCGTTGCTATGATTTTCTATATTGGGCAGCATGGATTCCATGAGCCCTTGAACGTATTTGCCAATATGAGTCATGTTGAAGTCATTATAAATGGAGGAATTGCGAACAATTCTCCGATCTTTTTGCGCAATAGTCCTAAGGGTAACGTTTTGGAACGTTTGCAGTTCTTTCCATCTAGTTTTACATATTGTGGCCCAGACGGGCATACCATAGGTCAAGATAGTCCGAACAATGACCTTATAGAGTAGGAGTTTATTATCAATGTTTAGAGCACTATTCCGGCCCAGCAGAGCAATCAAGCTAAACTTGGCTCTGCTGGCCTTATTCAACGCATAAGTTGCGTGAGGAGTCCAGGTAAGTTTAGAATCAATAACAACACCAAGATATTTATAAGTTTCAACCCAGTCCAGTTTTTTGCCATATAGTGTTAGAGAATCTAATGATCTCTTTCTCTTCTTGGAGACAAACATCGCCTTGCATTTGTCTACATTCAATTTAAGCCTCCACTTGCTAAACCAGCTTTCACACTCCTTTAGAGCCTTCTGCAGCCGCGAGACTATTACGGCTGGTTGACGAGCACAGGTCAGTATAGCAGCGTCATCTGCGTAAAAAAATAGCTTAAACTACACTAGAGGCTTCTCGCCCTTTTATACAGAAATACGCTCCAATGGAGTAATATGATTGGACAAAAATACAAAGAATGGCATGACAAAGGCAATGAGCAATAAGTGGAATGAAGGTAGAAGTAAAATAAACAACATAGCTGTACGTTGATTGGATAAGAATGCCAGCTGTGTCTAGCAAAATGATTGCGTAAAATTCTGACTTTCCATGACTTTTCCTGGTTACAAAAAATTCCCTGACTATTCCTGGTTTTCCCGGTCGCTAGTCACCATGGAATACAGCGAATGAAAATAATAATATTTGATTCCCTAATAGTATTTGATTCCCTAATAGTATTTGATTCCCGCACTACCTCGCCTGATGCTATCCCTACTATTTTTAATTCCTCCCCCCCCCCACATCCAGGTCACATCCGAAATCGAAGTTAACAATTCTCCCTTTCCTCGATGTTCTCATCACTAATGACCCCGTCACCCATCACTTCTTCTGTTTACCGTCAGCCTACTACATCTTCTAACCTAATCCGCCATTTTTCATCACTCCCTTCTTCTCATAAACTTGCTTCCCTCCGTTTCCTCATAGATCAGGCCCTCAAGCTACCTCTCAACCCTTCTTCTCGTACCCCTGAATTTCGCATCATCCGATCCCTTGCCTCTATGAAAGGTTTTTCTCCCTCCACCTTTTCCCGTCTAATAAGTCGCAGAAAACTCGCCCTCCTCAACCCCAAGCGTCAAGTCCCATCCCCGCCCAAGAAATTGATTTCTATACCTTTCCTTGGTCCCCATTTTTTCACCTAACTAATTTCCTTTCTTTGCTTGGCCTCCACATCTTCTTCCGATCTTCCACTCCGTGTTTCCGTATGTTGAACCCTCCCGCCCATACCAGTAAGGATAAATATTCCCGTTCGGGGGTATATTGACTAGACTGCTTTGAGTTTGTGACAAGTACTACTTAGGACTTTCATCCCGTAACATTGCTGATTGCTTTAAAGAACATATGACGTTTTTCCAGAAAAGAGATGACAAATCCCATTATGCAAAACATTTCCCCATCACAGGACACGCAGAAATGTGTAGAAGTGATGTCCGTTCTCTACTTCTGTAATGACCCTTTTAAAACTGCAACTCTGGAATCCATAGAGATTTTTCAAGGCCAAGAGCTCGTCTCCTGACCTCCTCCTTAACTGTTAAACGGATTTTGACATTTTTTCCATTCTCTATTCCATCTCAGATTTACTATAATTCTCATTTTATTTTAGTTTTTTTTTTATATATTCGTTTATGGATCAACCTTTCTTTATCCATTTATGTCCTCATTTTTTGTATTCTGTTTTTGTTATTTATTATCCTATGGGGTTTTTTCTGCTTTCATCCAGTTAGTGTACCTTTTATAATGAACCCATTCTCTTATTTTCATTCGCTGTATTCCAGGGTGACTAACGACCGGGAAAACCGAGAAAAGTCAGGGAAAGTCAGAGAACTTTACGAAATAATTTTGCTAGACACACTGGTATTCTTATCCAATCAACGTACACTTATGTTGTATATTTAATTTCTACCTTTATTGTACATGCTGTTTATTGCCTTTGTCATGCCATTTCTTGTATTTTTATCCAATCATATTACTCCATTGTACCATATTTCTGTAAAAAAGGGCAAGAAGCGTCTAGTGTAGTTTATATCCTTGATAAAGCCGGGAATAAATGGTGAAACTAGTTCGGAAACTCTGTTCTCCCTTTATTGTATTGTAAAGTCGCTATCAATTTCATTGTCTCACAATAACTTTTCCCCCCCCCCCCCCCAGAACTGCTTATAAACCCCTAGCAACGAAATTTTTTCCAAGACATTTACACTCTCTTCTAATTAACTTCTTCTGTTTCAAGGTGTATTGTTTTTTATTTAATTTTCTGATAATTTGTGCATTGTATCAATTGACTGGTGACAACTCCGATGTAATGAATTAGAGGGCTGGCAAATAGCTTCCAGTACGGTTTCTCACTACGAATGTTTAATCTTCTTCTATTCTCTGTGATTTTTGTGTTCTGGTTGTTCAATTTGTTGTTTGTTTTTTAAATAATTTTGTCTCTGTCAATGTTTACTCTTATTTTGAGGGCAAGCGTGGTTAGTGCAATGTAGGCGACACTTTCTACGAGATTTAAGTTAAATTTAGGTTAAAAATTCAGTTCGACTTTTCACTGTTACTTGACTGCGTGTGCGCTTTATTCCTGTGAGGTTTATCCGGCAGCTGTCCTCATGCTTTACGGTGAGTGATGGGGCTGACTTATCTTATAAGAGTGGATAGGTTAATCAATGGTAAAAGAACCAGAGACCACCTAGGCACCTATTCCCTAGAGGGAATTTTGCGCCAAAACCCTGTAAACCCAAGGAGCCTATAGGAATCCAGACTCGCTAAGAAAACGAGTTAGACTACCCAATGGATCTTGTTGAATATGCTCAATAAAAGTAGAATTTAGCGTGAGGCGACAAATTTGTGCCAGAGCGACACATTAAAAAAGAATATGATGGGCCGTTTTGTCCACCAAATTACATTTTGGAACATAATGGTTTCTCCCTAAGGATCCCCATTCTACAAAGAAAGCCCATGATAACCCGTAGTTTATGCCTACTAAGTTGTAGAATACTAGTTGTTAGATTCTTAGTAGGTTTCTTAATCATGAATCTAGCATGTCTCTGATGGGTGGTTTGTTTCCACCTTTTAATCATGTCTTGATAAGAGATGTAATTAATCTCACTAACTGCATATTAACCTACAGATTAGAAATACCGCAGAAAGGTTCAGAACCAATAGGCATCGATTTGGCACCTAGTTTTGCTAAGGTATCAGCGACCTCATTTCCAACTATACCTTTATGGCCTGGCACCCATGGTAATGTAACGTTATTTTAGAGGGCCAGGACCTGCAGGAGTTGACGACATTCCAAGGTAATTTTAGAAGTTATCTTGGAAGATTTTAAGGCCCTAAGAGCCGCCTGACTGACACTGAGTATGAAGATTTTCCTACTAATGTAAAGTTTATCTATACATATCTGTAGACAGTAGCTAACATGTCTGCTTGAAAGACCGTGATCCAACGACCGAGCCGACAGAAGTGTAGGGTTTTGGGATTGCCACAGTAAACACCCAGGTCAGAGAATCCATGATGTCGAGAGCCATCCATATACCAAATGATGGCGTCCTTTGGAAATTGCAGACTCACCTCTCTCCGCTCTACCGCGGGGTCTATAATGACCTCGCTCAGTAATGGGGGGAGGGTTCGAGTTTCCATTATATCGGAAGGCATATGTAAGATTTTACTGGTCATAATCCGGCTAATGATTGTATGAGATTTCACCCCAGGGAAGTCTACCCATAGCCCTTGATTACCCAGATGATATGAACTTTACCTAGCGATTCCTTTGATATAAATATCCTATGGAGTCAAAGAAAGAATTATTTCCATGGCCCTAGTTGGTGTAGTTGAAACAGCGCCCGTGATACACAGTCAGGCCAACCTTTGAGAGGCCAGCCTGGCTTTAACGGTAGATCTCCTCAACTTTACACAGTAACGTTAAAATAACCTTACACAGTAACGTTTAGAGCACAGTACGTTAAAATAGGTCTAATGGCCGTATTTAAGGGATAAGACCTCAAAATTTACTTAGGAGGCGGTAACATCGATAGAGTGCCACTTTAAACTGGTTTATTCTTTTATCAAGATGTTGATTCCAGGTCAATTTACTATCAAGGATGACCCCTGAGTATTTGACCAACTATTTAACAATGATCTTTTCACCAAACAGAGTTGGTGTTAGATCAAAAGGAATAATTTATTTACGACAAGTAAAAAGTACAAGAGCGGTCTTCAAAGAATTAACCCTTAAATTCCGCTCAATGAACCATGTTTGAACCTCATACAAAGCAGATTGCATCAGGTCCAGTAAGGTAAGTTTATCAATACCAGATACGTAGATGACAATGTCATCCGCATAACCTTGGACATATCTGCCACCAGGAAAGAATACCTCCCTGTAGACAACCCTGGAGGGTCGATCCTTAATTTCCTCTCCCAAAAATTGGGAGACAATGGTTCTGTCTGCCAAAAGGGTTTGAATCCATTTACTAAACAGTGGAGCAATAGTTTTAGAGCTTAGTTCATGGGCAATTGAAATATAAAAAGGTGTTGTCGAAGGCTCCCTCGATATCGAGAAAGGCTGCAAGTGCAAACTCCCTGTACTCAAGGGTTTTTTCTATTTTAACCACCAAATGGTGTAAGGCTACCTCCGTAGATTTGCCCGGTTGATAGGCAAATTGATTAACTTGAATGGGATAGTTTATCCCAATAGTTTCCCTAATTCGCCTATCAATGATCTTTTCTTTTGGCTAGGTCATAGCGGCCCTTACCAGGTTTCGGAATAAAGACCACTTTGACCAACCTCCATAGACTAGGAATATAATCTAGGACTAAGCTAGCCCTAAAGATAGTACACAGGATCGGTGAAATCACATCCGATACTTGCTGAAGCAAGATTGGCATAATTTCATCCAGTCCGGGAGATTTGTATGATCAAAAGATTTAATTTTATTACGTGTAATTACTTCCTTAGGCATGGCCCAGCTATCCCTGAAAATATTGCTAGAAGAACCCAAACAATTAATATCCAAAGGTTCGCAGGGCGTGGCACCCGGGAAGTGAGTTGCTATAAGAGTCTCGAGGACGTCTTTAGCATCCCTGGTGAATTTACCATCCGTTTTTCAGAGAGTATCAACAAAAATTGGATTTTCTCTCGTTAAGAATTTGTTGAGTCTAGCTCCTTCTTCACTCTTTTGGACTGATTTACAGAGCTTTTTCCACAAAATACGTTTATCCATTCTAACGGCTTTATTATACTCAGCGAGGGCAAGCTTATAACTATAAATAAAATTAGTAGAGACTTTACAACACAACAAAAGTTTGTTGTGTTGTAAAGTCTCTACCAATTTTATCGATAGAAACAGCACTATGGACCCCTTACTCAACGCTTATAACTATGCCAACCGTTGGTCTTTTTAGTTTTCTTAAAAAGCTTCCTGGCAGTATATCTATGAACCGGATCTACTTTTCTTTCTCAGCAAAGGACAATTATCGTGATACGACTAAACTAGGGCTTGATGCATTCCATATACACAATTCCAGGTGAACTGTATCATGAATTATCATCGGAAGACTGGAGATCGCGAAACGAACGCCCTCACGAAAGCGAGTTCAGTTTGTCCGCTTAGGATCCCTAAAGGCCCTATCCCAGTCCTCATCAGCAAGAAGAGAGCAGCGAATATGTTGGTGGTCAGCCAAAGATGGTTTCTCATGAACATACCATTTCCTAATCCATTTACACGTATTGGAAGAACCAATTGTGATGTCAATTACCTCCCTCAAGTAATGAAGGTTGGTTTATTACCTAGATTAAAAATTTCCAAATTGTTTTATAAGATGAAATCAAATAATAACTTACTTCTCAGATTAGTGTTTGAGCTCCCCCTCACATTTGCATCGCAGCCAAAAACAATTTCCACATTATGGCTGATCGAAGTTGAATAAACCTTTTCAGGGCAATTGTTTCTGGATTTTATCTGATTATACTCAAGCAGTAAAAGTTTAATTTTCATACACAAATTTTTCAGGCTCTTTAATGTTACTTTTAAATGTTGTTCTGTGATGTTATGACAGTCGAGGCACTCATGAGGCTGCTAATAAGGCAGAGAATTGATGGCAGGGCATTTTTACAGACACAGTCAAATAAGGGTTTTCATGGAAATTGTTACTGAATTATTTACATTCATACATCGATTATAGGGACTTTTTAACATCATTTTAAAATATTTTTCTGGATTGCTAAGATGATTAAGGGCCTTATTGTCGCGGTTTCAATCATACACTCGCCAGGTTGTCAGCGATGCTGCGCACTGAGAGTAACAGTTTCACATTAGGTCTAATTGTCCCTTCAAATAAGGCTTTTTTCACAGTAATTGTTGCTGGATTCGTTTGATTATATTCATTCAGAAATAGTCTATATTCATTACGTTGATTATTTTTACTTTTTAACATTAATTTTAATTATTTTTTCTAGGGTAAAAATGACGGTATGCTCAATTGTCACAGCCTCGCACCTACAACAGCTGGGCCTGTTACCAAGGCAGGGCGCCGAGTGCCAGACAGTTTTCACATAAGCTCTCATAGGCACAGTCAATTAAAGCAATTCACGGTAATTGTTGCTCAGTTCATTTGATTTACTCATTCAGAAATAGTCTATGTTCATACCTTGATTATATTGATATTTTAACATTAATTTTAAATGTTTTTTGGGATACTAAGATGACGGAGGCCTCAATTGTCAAGGCCTCACACAGACACTTGCAGGGTTTGTCAGTGAGACAGAGCGTTGAGAGCCAGGCAGTTTCACATAAGCTCTCATAGACAACAGCAAATAAGCCTTTTTCACGTGGTAAATGTAGGGGTTGTTACATGGCTTTTTGGGCGACGTTCAGAAAAGGGGTAAGCATAGTACGATCAGTAGGGGAAAAATGCAGTTAAGTTTAATCAGTGCCCGGTCAAAAGTGGAGCAGGAGGCAGGGATATTGTCATATCGCCAGAGCGATAGGAAAAAAAATCGAGCAATATGCCAATCGATGCAAAAAGGGAGAGTTGGAGCGCACAAACAAAAAAAGTGTCGGAGAAGCTCCAGCCTCCTTTACGAAATAGAACATTCTGAGGAGCAGCGAAGCCACGAGCTGATAACCGATTGGTGTTGCACAATTGCATAGCCAATCGGTTAATTAAAAGCTACAATAAAAACCCAGGGGAATTAAGCATGTGAGGACGGAACGAGGACAAGCATAAGATCCAGGGAGTCCAAAGAACCAAGACAAAAATTCCAAATTCCAAAAACGACGGAGTACAGCGAGAAGGCGGTTTTAGCTTGCAATTGGGCCATTGGAAAAACACTGTACTCCGATCCTCGATACATTCTCTTGCCGGAAAAAGTCTGGTGAAGTAGCGGCTTCACATAAAAGGGTTGAATATTTCTTTACCAAAATGAAACCAGGATCCAATCCAATCAATAGTCACCAACCCGATGATATAGGAGCCGTTGGAAGAAAACTCTCTTTGGGCATTAATAAATTGAAGAGAGGGCCACTACGGTCAAAGGAGCCACGGAAGATACAGGCAATGACTTATAATTCAAATAATGTGAACTTTACTTTGTCATCCCCTTATGTCAATACATCCACAAGTAACGAAGGGTTTTGTCAGCACCTCGATTCCGAGACGTACCAACAGAAGCGCAAATTTATTGCGAAGAGTACAGGTGGATCATCGCCCAAGCCAGAGAACAGGTGGATCATCCAGCCAATCTCAGTCCCGTTGATGCAGGAGGATTGGTCAGTAGCGAGTTTCTCGTTGGGGTCACCTCACCTCTCACATGTATCGCCCATGATTACAAAATTATTTCAGCCGATTGAGAATCACGATATGGAGACAGGAGTCCTCATTATCGCAACCAATTATATACCTCACCCAGAGGCGTCGTCGGACACAACATCAAGGATTCAACGCTGCAGCAATTTCAACTTCCAAGGGGTGGCTGACTGGGCCAATGAGAGCGGCATCAATTTGGCAAGCGCGTGCCAAACAGGTGAGATCTCACGTGGCGGGCCACGCTTCGCTTCCCTTTGGGTACAGTAATCAGTTTTGGTTCCTTTCGTAGACATTAAGTCCGATCTGTATAATTTTTGTGATTCGTAAAATTTCTTGGATAAGATAGTCATTAGGTGAAATGTTGGAATATACAAGTAATGAATTTTCCTTACATTCATGCAGCACCAGACCCTTTGTTGATTTACCGTATCTGGTCGCTGTTTCATAGTTTGACGGTCACCAACACAGCATGGACATTCTACTTTGCCAGTGAGGAAATTTATTCTATGCAGCGACTCTGCTATGATCATCTTCAGCAAAACATTAAGTGTTCTTGAACATACTTTTGTGTAAAGACATTAACTTTATTTAAACTTCTCAAATATTATACAGTCTACTTCAATTATCAAAATTGTCGTCTTAAATTGTTTAATTAAATGAGAATCGTTTACCCTCTCCTTATTATCACTGCTATGGCTGTTCACCTCTGGGTTAATACTTACCTTTTAAGTAGATTTAAAGATTAATCTTAGTACAGCACGTGACAGAGTGGGGGAGGCGCTTTGATTGCAAGCGTTTAAATGGCACGGAACACTACAGTTCACAGCTTTTATTGCTTCCACGTTTTATGCTGCTAATTTCATTCATTGGTTTTTTTGTTTTCTCTTAAGCAGGTTGGAGCTTCAACGAGCAACGGGCGTCTGTGAGGACTCAGTCTTGCGAGGGAGTGGGTAGATACTATAAAGAAAAGAATCTTTTAAAGTTTTCTGTGCAGGCGAGATTCAATAATGGATATAAAGGCATTAGAAAATTTACCTTTCCCCAGTTGTGAGGGGAAAAGGGAAAAGGATGCACAAAGCTTTCTAAAACGATTTAAGGTAGTAGCCAAGTGTAAAAATCTAGCCTTAAATGATTGTGTGAAATTATTGCTAGGATCACTAAAGGGAGACACACAAGTATGGTTTGCGGACCTTGTTTACGAGCAACCTTTAGTATTGTAGGCATTATTTGAAGAAAAGTTTTATTACTGGTAGGTCTACCTCCCAAGAGACAACTCCAGCATTCAGTGGAATTGGTGATGAAGGCCAGTTCGATCAATGCCCCATTATATAAGCTGTCCAGTGAAGAAGAGGAAGAAGTGAAAAAAACACTTTGCAAATTGATCAAAAAAAATAATCCTCTAGCTATGCTTCTCCTATATTATTCGTCGCAAATAAAGATGAAGGATTAGGAATGTGTGTTGACTTTTGTAAGATTACAAGAGACAACCGGTATCCGGTGCCACGCATTGTACTTTACTAAGCTAGACATAATGGAAAATCACATACATTTAACCACATTCAAAACAAGATATAGCATCTTCAAATTTCTCGTAATGCCTTCGGGTTAAAGGGAGCCTCCTCCAGGTTTTCGCAAATGCTCAATACAGTACTATGGGGGTTGTTGGATAAGGGTGTCATCTCTGATTTTGATGACATTCTTATCTACGCTCCCACATTAGAAAAATTAAAAGAGCTAACAAAACAAGTTTTGGAACAGTTAGAAAAGAACCAGTTATATTTAAAAATCACTAAATGCGAATTTGGAGTGACTGAGATGAAGTATCTGGGTTATAATTTCTCCGAAGCAGGGAAGTCGTGTGACAATATACTAACGGAAGCCATTCGATGGTGGCTGGGCCCAAGTAACCTGAGGCAGGTAAGAGCCTTTTTAGGAAAAATACAGTTCTATCGCCATTTCATTTCAAGGTATTCAGAGGTAGCAGAATCGCTATTCCAATTGTTAAGGAAAGATGGACGGTTTGTGTGGACAGAAAAAGAGAGAAAGCATTTCAAAACAGGTGTTAATAAAACCTCCAGTGCTTAAGTTATTCACTTCCAGCAAACAGCTCCACATATTGTGCGATGCATCGGAGGTGCCGTGGGGCTAGTAGCTTTACAAAATTGCATAGCTGTACGGAGGAAAATTGTTTCCAATTGCATTTGAGTCTAGAAAATGGCGCAGGGAGGAACCGAACTTTAGCAATTATGAACGGGAATTAATGGTGGTGGCCCATGCTGATTACTATTTCAACAAACCATTACTGTAATATATACTGACAACCAGACAGTAGCAAGGTTATTAGGCCAGAAAAAAGTACTTTCCAAGTTCCAAACAGCTGCTCTTCAAAGTTTGTTGGGGTTGCCGGTATCTTAGCGTACATTAAAGCAGAAAATAAATGTGATAGCAGATGCGATATCGAGATACCTGAGCCCGTAAACAAAAAAAATTCAA
>JAHWFO010075878.1:0-14173 GCA_023313115.1 Rhysida immarginata | reverse complement strand
TGCCTTGCATTGTTGGTCATGAGATATTTCTCATTAATATGCCTTGCTATAACCATGAATATCGATTTTTTATCGATATTTATTATTTTTCCGAAATCTGAGGTAGACAGTGACCTTCCTCATGCTTTGAAGGTCATGTATGCGAAATTTTATCAAGATCGAAATAAAACTGTAGATTTGTATAAAAAACATACAAACAGACCCACCCACCTACAAACATCCTTCTTTATATATATAGATAGACTAAGTTTTTGATCAATTTGTCCAACTTAGCTTATACTGCCCAGTCAATCCCAACAAAATTATGCTGCCCAGGCAATTATGTAATGGCCCAGTCAATCCCAACAAAATAACTCACAAAACAGCTAACAAAACATTGCCAACGATCCCTTTCCAAGGGGCTGAATTGTATGCTTACCACGGGTTAAGAACTGCTGGACTAAAGACACTGCAGCTGTGATGCATTGCAAAAACTTGGAGATTAGCGGGGAGTGGAAGGATATACACCGAATCTTTCACCAAACCCCACAAGAAGAAGTCAAATTCAAGAATCGGGGTGGGAATCTCCTATTTCTGTACGCCGTATCCATCTTCCTGGCAAATTTCGATTAAGAGAATTCCTATGTTAAATTAAAGAAAATTCTAGAGATACCCGCCTCTATAGGGGTAACCATTACCATGATTCGCTGCGTAATTTATTTGCTGTAATTTTTAAAAATGTCTTGTATCTATCTCCACTTGTATCTATCTACATCTATTTGGTGTAAAGGCACCTTTAAAGAGATATTTAATTGCTTTCTATAAAAAAGTTGTAGAACTCAAAAAGGTCTATAAAAAAAGGTGGTACGATATATATCTATATCTATGTTAATACACAGATTGATAAAATACATGTATCACTAAAAGATATATTTAAAATTAATTTTAATCTGTCAAGGGTAATTTAAGCAGGTAATGTTAAATTCTTATACTCACAAAAAAAAATACAAAAACAAAAAATACTGCGACTTTCATGTGAATGTTTAAAAAATTAACGAAGAAAATTTATGTGATTTTTTAATAAAAATACTTGGTTGAGAAGAGTGATAGAATATTGTATATTGATTTTTTACTGATACTCTTACAGTCACAAACTGAACTCGACGCGGGCAACGCCGCGGGCACAGCTAGTTTATAAATGATCCTGTTTATCTTTTGGTTGATTTATTACGATCACTCTGTATCCGACATGTATTGCAAAAGGCTGGTGAAAAGTTCACACTAAGCTAACTAACAAAAGGGGGTCATTATCTATTGTCGCTACAATCTGATTAAAAAAAACTACCTATATCTTTTTATAAATCACGTTTGATAGATAGATAGTCGCTCGTTAAAACATTAAAAAAAAATAAACAGCAAATAATAAACAGTAATCCCATATGGTCTAGTGGCTAGGATACCTGGCTTTCACCCAGGAGGCCCGGGTTCGATTCCCGGTATGGGAAGCATATATTATTTTTTTTTTCACTGTCATTATTGAATTTTCATATTGCTTTAAGAAAGGATTTCTCTTTGATATTTATAAAAAACTAGCTGAAATACCCGGCGTCGCTCGGAGAAAAATATAGTTTTTTATGTTTATGTATACAGGGTAGCGTACAAACATGGGGGGTGATAGAGGGATCAAATCTAAGCAACGTTTCCCTCTTTTATTTTTTTCTCTGGATATTGTTTTTGAGATAAAAAATGTTGGATGTCGCGTAGACGAAGTATTTTAAATCTGGACCACGTCAAAATCATGGTCAATCATGTAATAAAAAGAACTAAAAACACATTGCATACAGTACATTAACGTGATTTGTTTTTTTATGAAACATGCAAATGTTTTACAATAAATGCTCTAGATTAATAAATGGAAGGTCTTAAGAGGATATTTTTTCATTTTTTATTTTTTATTTATTTTTTTCACGCCAAACCTCAGATGGTGAAATTATTGAAGAAAATAGGACAGAAAATTCCGCAGCCTGGGTTCGAACCAGGAATAAAATAGGAATAAAATAGGAACCTTCTTCCTGATTCGAACCCAGGCTGTGGAATTTTCTTTTCTTATTTTCATCAATAATTTCAACATCTGAGGTTTGACGTGGAAAAAAAAGATAATAAATCCTCCTAAGATCTTTCATTTATTAATCCTTAACGATTATACGCAGTAGGAAAGATAGTCCCAGCCTGCGAAGTGGGTACTGCTCCAACCAGCCCTAAGGACATGTAGATAGCGTTAATGCTTCCATTAATTGGCGCAATTGGTTAATGCGTCTGCATGGTGAGCAGAAGGTTCTTGGCTCGAACCCAGGCTGTGGAATTTTCTTTCCTATTTTCATCAATAATAAGTGTTATAATTCACTCCCTCTGGCATGAATGCATACTTCACAACGTCGCCGCATGGACTGACGTAAAAAGTTCAAAAGTTCCTGGTTCTTCGCGAATCTGGTCCGCAGCTATGGCGATTCCGGCTACCAGGTCTTCATCGGTCCCACTGATGTCTCGTATACCAATGTCTTTAAGTGTCTCCACAGATTCCAAACATCTGTTTCCTGCAGGTAGGATTTCAACATTCTTTATCTCAAAAACAATGCCCCAGAGAAAAAAACTGAAAGAGGTAAATGTTGCTTAGATTTGATCCCTCTATCACCCACACTTAGAAGCCGAGAGAAATATACCTGCCAAATTTCAAGTTTGTAGGTTTCATTGTTATTCGGACTAAGATGGTCAGCTGACTTTTCCGCGCCAGGGCAACACCTCCTATAGAGAAGGCCTGCGGACAAAAGGTGTATACATTGTTACATCACCATCAAGCGGCTATTGTTGTCGTATTTCTACCAATAATAAGCCCTAAATTTGGTCGCTTGATGATGATGTAACAATGCATACATCTTTGGTCCGCAGGCCTTCTCTATAGGAGGTGTTGGCCAGAGCCTGTCTTCCACGTGGGCTACGTGTAACAATGTATGACGTTTCCGTTATCAGGCCTTCTGTCTAGGAGGTGTTGATCAGAGGCGATCACGCAACCCCTGAGCCATCGAGGCAATAAGGAAAAGTAAAGTCGTCCGCTAGACAGAGAGTAATGTCCACGCTATGGCCAGAGAGCGCCAGTAAAAAAAAATCACGCTTTAAACAATGGAGTTTCCCATTCTGTATTTCTTCATCCATGACCATAGCCAAAGTAATTTTTATGGCCTTCATCCGGAGGAAAACGGAAGTGTTTTTGCTGTCCTGCTTCTGCGCAGTTAGTCCAGTTTCGGTTTCAAGGGAGAGGTCTATAAGCAAACTCTGGTGCCATCTCTTGAGTAAACAAACAAAACATAAACCAAGATATATGATTTTTACCCCTTCCCCTCTCACTTTGGGGACATGTAAACCTTACTCTGGACCTAATGAACATATTTAAACGAAAATAAAGACTAATATGGATAATTGTAATGTGAATCTTAATGTTAATAAAAAACTCTTTAACCACAACAACACTAAGAAATAGGATAAATACAACCTGATTCTGGAAGTACTTTTCGGAAGCAATTGCTACCATCATTCAGCAGTTCTCTCGCTGTCTTCGAGGTGCTCCTGGACTGCTGAATGATGGTAGCAATTGCTTCCGAAAAGTACTTCCAGAATCAGGTTGTATTTATCCTATTTCTTAGTGTTGTTGTGGTTAAAGAGTTTTTTATTAACATTAAGATTCATAATGAACATATGTTGCGAAAATGAGCTCAATCGGATAAGTGGTTCAATAGTTTTTCGAACATATACAGAAGAAGTTGATACTGGTGTCCGATCCAAAAATAAAAGTTTGGAGAAAGCCCCTTATCGTTTTGTTTATTTTTGAGAGCAACTGAAATTCAACTCATTCTATCGGCAATATCTTTCCCAATTTTCACGATATTTGCTTGGGCTTTTTATAAGAGTAGCTCTATACATTTGGCTAATAAATTATGCAAAAGAAAATTTGGTAACCGATGCGCATGCGCAGTTAAGCATTATTTAGTAAAAATGCTCATATTTCATCAAATATTTAATATTTTCCTATTCTGATTGCAGTGTGTTGTCTGTACTGTAGTTTGTCAAGTTTCCTGTAAATAGCATTGCATTTGGTTGAAAATCCTGCGTGTTATAAACAAAAAACTTACGAAAACATTTGGACCTTTTTAAAGAAACCTTTATATCTCCATGAATATACGTGTTATTCTCATACAAATGAACACAGAAAAGTAAAACAAGCCTCTTAAGCAACAATGTATTTCAAGCATTATTTTTTACAGGGTGATTCCAAACATTTTTTTGGTTCACTTATTTGCTGGTCCCCTATTTGCCTTCGGGAGAAAACCTTCGCTGAAATATATGAGGTGTAACATCCTTTTTAAACCCCTGAAATTTCAGGATAATTCGTCAAGTATTTTTCTAGATTTCGACAAAACGTCTAAAATCGAAAGTGTCCGATTACTTTTGGATAGATGGTATATGTACAATACTCATTTCCAAAAAAGGTGGGACAGTGCAACATATAAGAAGAACTCCAACACATTGGTGTTAGAAAGATTGGTGTCATCGATGCCCAGAAGATTACAGTGTGTCATCAAGAGGAGAGGTGACGCCACACCGTGGTAAACGCCGTGCTGTCCCAACTTTTTTGGGAGTGTGTTGCACGTGCCAAACAGGAAAACCACCTGTATCTTTCTTTAAGCATATAAGATATGTGATCCTATGCCTAATTTATCTTGTATGTATTGTAATGCGTTGAAATAAACGGCAATACAATAATCCAAACAAATGTGTTGGAGTTCTTCTTATATGTTGCACTGTCCCAACTTTTTTGGACATGAGTATTGTATACTGTTACTCGATTCATACTGAAGATAGGTACTTAGTAGCCGAAATGTACATACACTACCCTATCAAAAGTCATGGGATACCATCAATTTAATAGAAACACTCAAAAATATACATATTTTAGTGTCTTGTTGGTCCACCTTTTGCTGCTATCACAGCTTCCACTCTCTGGGGCATACAGTCCACAAGTTTTTGATACGTTTCGACAGGTAATTTTCGCCATTCTGCCATAAGTGTCTTGGACAGTTCGGGCACGGATTTCGGGCGTTCCACACAAGTGCGAAATCGATGTTCCAACACGTCCCATAGATGTTCGATGGGGTTGAGAACAGGGCTCTGGGCAGGCTAGTCAAGTTCTCGAAACCACTTTTCATCAAACCATGTGCCTACAGCCCTTCCTTTATGGCAAGGTGCGCTATCGTGCTGAAACAGAAAAGGTCCAAAGTGCTGCCAGAGAGATGGGAGTGCTGCGTTGTCCAGAATGTCTTGGTAACACTCTGCGTTTAGATGTCCGTCCGCAGAAACAATTGTACCCAACCTATACCATGAAAAGCACCCCCACACCATCACCGATTCTCCGCCGAACTTCACCGTGGGCACAACACAGCTTGGCAGATAACGTTCGTCTGGCGTTCGCCATACCCAAACCCGTCCATCCGATTGCCAGATGATGTAGCGGGACTCTTCACTCCATTCAACCATTCGCCATTGATCCAGAGTCCAGTGTCGTCGCTCTTTGCACCATTGCAATCTCCTCGCTGCGTTGCTGGTGCTGATGTGAGGTTTGTGGGCTGTTGCTCAGCCATAAAAACCCTTGCATGCAGTTCCCTGCGAACAGTCAGGGTGCTCACAGTTGTTCCCGTTGACTCCATGAACGATCTTGTCAGTTAAACAAGAACTCAAGGAGACAACTAATCCACAACAAAAGTTTATTCATACGAATGCGCATTTCAGCAGCCAAGCTGCATTCGTCAGCGTATCCAAGACTTGATCAGGACAGAGAGTTCTGTTCAGATGAAGTTTGAGAATTACATAGACGTATATATAATAAAAAATGAACTAGTTGCAATCCAATCAAAAGGCAAAAAATAGATACAACGAAAAACTTTCTGGAATCCTACGCAATCACCAATGAAGAGTCAACTAATATACTAAACAGTGACGCAGGCCCCCTGGACATAACACAACTGAGAGATGTGGCAAAACTTCTACATCTACCCACATTGAACAATAGGAAAAATAATCGTACAAGAAACAATATGACACTTGATTGGTTAATCTCAGCTAGCCTATAGATTTATTATTTTTCGTTGTATCTATTTCGAAGGCAGCTTGGCTGCCGAAATGCACATTCGAATGAATAAACGTTTGTTGTGGATTAGTAGTTTCCTTGAGTCCTTGTTAGTCTTTGTCCACAGTTTCTGGCTCCAATTCTCTCTATCTTGTCAGTCCATCAAGCGATCAGTGACCACTTTACGAAGAGCCGACATAATCTTGGGTCTTCCAGTCCTAGGTGGAACACTTGTGGCGCCTTTCTCTTTCCATGCCCGGATGACGTTGTGAACGGTCGATTTCGGGATGTTTAGGAGAGTTGACGTCTCTCTAACGGTTTTGCCTGCGACATGGCATCCAACAATTGTACCTCTTTGGAAGTCTGAAAGCTCTTTTCTTTGAGACATTTTTACAGCATTCACGCAAGCATCATCTTATAATAGCATATTCTCTGTTATGTAGTGCTGGAAAGAATGCCAACAGTGAAATTGCAAAGGAATGTCTTATTTTCATGCAAATCAGGATTGTCCCATGACTTTTGATAGGGTAGTATATATGAAGATGAATAAACTCATATTGTGGAAAAGTGGTATCCACCGTCTCTCTACCTTGTATAGTGTTCAACTTTTTCATTCATCAACTTGGAAACGCGACAAAGAGTCTTTAAACCATTCGGCATTGCTTTATTATCTGACTGTTTCTTTTCTATACTTTTACAGCAATACAAGATCCATTATAGTGTACTGACTGTCACTTTTGAAATGGACTAGAGCATTAATGGTCTCCTCTCGATCGCTTTAAAACCTTATACCCTGTTCACACTACAAATCTTGATCATGATCAATTCGCTGATCATAATAAAAAAATGCTGTGTGAACGAAACGTGATCATCAGGTTCGAAACATGTGTAATTTCACACATGTGCCTATAACCTGATCAAATCTTTACACACGTTCAAACCCGATCAACTCCTAGAATCCAGTGCACTCGCTAAGGTTTTCCTAGAGGCGGAAAAACGCCGCTTCGCTATATATTTAAGAGTTATACGAACTAATTGCACCGTTGTGCCATGAATAATTAACGCAGAAGGAACTCTATTTGTTCCAGAACATCGGTTATGAACCGAAACAAGAAAGAATCCAAGTTATTTTTATAATCAGAGAAGATTAGGTCGGCGGTAAAATGCCTATCGCTAAAAACTCCAGTGATGCCATCTAGCGACAAAAATTGTAACTCTGATCGTGATTAAGATTTTGCAAGAATTTGTCTATTAACCTTGAACGTGTGTAAAGCATAGTCTTTAGATAGTAGATGGTCATCCAACTCCACTGAAGAATGAAGCTAAAGTTTCTAGCCTCCGATAGGGGGGGGGGGGGGGGGTTTTTAAAAATATAAAACAATCTGAATGAACAATCGGACTAAAAACGCATGCAACGCCGCCCTATCGTGAGCTGGAATTTTTAGTTTCATTTTCAGTTTCAATGCAGCCGGAATTATTGTCATAATACTGCCGAAATTGATGTATTCTACATAATTTTAAAGAAATAATTGACAATCCAACTATTGAATGCATTACATAGCTCACTATTAATTTTGGGCATCAACTACATAAATAAAATAACTTTACAAGCTAGGAAATTCAGATCACAGTAGGTGCCGCATAGAGCGCAGAAAGTCCATTGCGACTATGCGGCTCCTAGCGTGATATGAATTCCCCAGCTTCTCTTAACAATGGAAAATGACGGGAGTTGAACGAACCATTTACTTCTATAGATCGTTGGGTAAAGTGATCATGATCAAGAATTGTAGTGTGAACAAGGTATAAATAACATCTCGTTTTTCCGTTTTCAGGACTTCCCGTTCTTTTGTGTCACCATGTACCAGCATATGAAAATTTGCTTTAACTTTAAAATCATTTTCCACAATGTCTTACCTTCATAAGCATGATGCGCATACAGGAAATTTTCATTATAACCTTGACAAAACGAAGACTACGAAAAGCGTAAAGCGAAAAGCTTAGATGCAGCTATAAAACTGAAAAAGAAAAAGAAAAAGGTATATTTTACGAGTGAATACTAGATGTCTTAATATGCATGAAATTTAAACATGCATGCAACCGCGCTGGTCATAAACCAAAAAAATTTCCTAAATAACATCTTTCTTTAGGCCACATAAGCACATGCGAGCATTGTTCGCGAACTAAACTTACGGGCTATAAGTGCACATTTTACATGGAAAACGGAAGTTGGGGATCCAAATCTACGCTTAGCTAATTACATTTCATTAAGATTACCTTATCTACCAATTACATTTTCAGTTAGTCAGAACGACAGATCAGTGTGTTTAGGTTCTTACCTAAGAACTGTTTAGAGATGCACATTGTTGTTTATCTAATATCTGAATCATAAAGCAATAATATCATTCAGATGAAAATGAAAACGAACTGTAAGCTTATTGGCAGTATAATCATGACGTACCTTAAAAATAATCAAAAATGATTTTTTAGGTCCCCAAAAATCAAAGGTCACCAGAGATAAATCTTAGCTGTATGCCAGATGCTGGTATCTTTCCTGTCTGAATTTGGGAAGGATATCTTTGACAATTTTCGTAGGATAAGGGCAAACGTTACCATCATTGCTACTCCCAGAGTTTTCTGAATTTATGCATACCGGAGAGCGCTTTCGGCGTTACCTTGGGTGAAATAGTCAATCAAGAGTGGGCCTTTGTGATCGTAAAAGAAAACTAACAGTACCTTCCGTGCACTTGTCTTCATTCTCTTTGATTTCTTTGGCAGTGGAGGCCTCATATGCTTACATTGTTTCATTACCGCAATTATGAGGAGTACTCTAAAGTTTTTAGCCAGGAATGTTGCACGCATCTTACAAAGACCATTCTTTTAGTACTTTTCGAAGTACTCTCCCTCGGATTCCATACACAGTTTCATCTTTCTGAACCAGTCGGACATGCAGTTTTCCTAGTCCTGAGCAGTGAGCTCCTCTTAATTGTGGGGAACAATAAGAAGTCGCAAGGCTTCTCTTTCCATTTTTCCAGGACCTTTGGCACGCGAGATGTCACGTACCAATCTGCTGTAACTATATTTTTTGTTTTCAACCACAACAGTACACACATGGCCAGTGGAACTGAAGAAAGCTATTGTTTGGAGCACCACTGTTTGAATTGTTCCTAATTTTCGGGGTCGCAATGATAGAGTCATGTTTCGTCGCTCGTGCAGATGTCGTTGACACATTTCTTGGCACCACTGCACTGCAAGATGCTTTAACCGCTGATGATTCCCATGCCCTGGCTAGCCTCAATTCGGGAATAGGTTACTCGATTGTCATTCGCAAACATATCCGCCAGAGCATGGATGTTTACCGGCCTAACTGCATCCACTGAGAGATTCGTCTTAAAGTGATTGTCTTCCCCACTTAAACTCGCGATATCAGGACATAACTGTGGCTTTACTCGGAGCTCTGTTAGGAAATGTCTGTTGCGATTTTTAGAATTTTTTCCACGCCAAAACAATTCAACGTGGCACGCTCAAATCTTGCATGGGACCCTATGATAAAGTAAAGTACTTTGGAAAGACTCAAACAAATTTCGTGGAATGCGTTCCTGGCTAAAAGTTTTTAGACTGTCCGTCGCATTCTGTCGATGAATGGTGGCCTTCGTTTTGAAACCAGAAAACATACGCGGTGCTACCCAAAATATTAAAATATTTGATGATTCCGCCCAAACAAAAACAGCTGATGCCTCTTGGTGCACCTTTCAGCTGCTACTCTGCCATGTTTCGTAGCTGTGAGTTCCTGTACTTCTGCGAATTTCCAAATTATTCGACCTGGTCAGACTATCAACAGGAAATTTCACTGCGAGGTTTTCAAGAGACTGGAGGAAAATTTCGCGCAAACCGCCCGAGTTGTGGAAGAACAAAGACTTTGCCCGCACACACCTCGCTCATTGTGAAAGAATTTTTGGCAAAAAACAGCATCGCATCCATCCCTCAATCTCCCTACTCTCCTGATCTAGCCCGCTGCTACTTCTGACTCTTCCCTAAAATGAAAGGGCGACTAGTTTTGAAGTCTTCTGGGATCGTGTGCTTCCAAAAATGGAAAAATCGCTGGGATCGTTGCATACGTTTTGACTACTTTGAAGGTGGCAGCGGAAGTTAAGGTGAAAGGTACGTTTTCTGCTTTTTACAAGAAAATTCTCGGAAATTGTGGGTAGCACCTGGTATTCTAAGAAAATACTCATCAAATGTCTTTCTGCATAGATACGAAGTTTGGTATGAACTATGCGAGAATCTTCCTGTATGGCAGACATTCCTGGATAATGATGTGCACACTTCCAACAATGATTCTAAATCTGTCGGCAAATATTTTCACTGTGATTCACCTCTCTTCCCAAATGAGATTATCGACGGATAACTGTACTCCCGACACATACTGTGGTTAAAAAACGCATTATCGCTTGCTGTTCAACGTTCATTGACCAGGCCACGACCGTTTAAACGCTCTGAACAATGACAGACTGCTATTCTCCTCATGTGATCGCTAAGCTACCTATTAATGCGAGTTTTCGTGTCGAAGATGTCACAATATACCCATTTCGAATTTTAACTGTAGCTTTTGGCTCGTTTTCATTTGAATGATATTTATGCAAAAAATAAGTCGATGGTATTTCTACCTAACTAACAATATACATACAGCGCAATTGACCTTGCAGAAAATTATTTTGCATAACAATACCATGCTAGTGTTGAATGTAAAGGAATAACCTTTATACTTTACCTATGAAATGGAATGTCCAATCATTAAGGAATATTTCAGAAATACTCCTCGATGATCGCACACTTCTGACAAGCTAAAAATATAGTAAAATATATAATGTACATTTTCAATATTCAATTTCTTAATATTTTCTCTGGAATTCCTTACCTCCTGCTGAATACTGTGCCGAACGACCATAAACAATTTCTTTGTAACTCTGACGAAACGAAGGACTTCGAAAAGCATATATAATTGGGTTGCATGCAGAGTTAATATAGATGCACCAATAAGACTGAAAAGAAAAAAAGATAATTATATATAATACAATTATAGCCATCATACGAAATAGAATTTCTTCTTTTTTTTCCACAATAGACCTTATCTTCAAACATGCAAGGTGATAACGAAATGCGGAACAAACTAAGGAAAGTAATCCCGTTCATTGAAAATCTTATTACAGAGTTACAAGAAATAATAGAGATAACTTCCAAAATTGATTTGCATATGGTAATATTATCCACGGTTTAGTCCGTTTTATTCTGAAACTCCATGTTTTTATTCCTACTCTGTCTTCTCTTAAAAAATGCATTACAAACGAAATTAAGGCTTTGTATATAGCTGGAAATCGTCAAATAGAAATTGAAAGCCACCGGGCAATTCAACAGCTTGGGTATGAAGATGACCGTCCAGGAAGAAGAAGAAAAAGCACCGTGAACACCCCTGAGATCGGAATCAGTCGTCAATCTGTTCGCCAAATATCCAAGAATAAGCTCGGAAGGGAAAGCTCCTTAAAGACAACAACAAATATTCCGAGCATTCCTCCACCGCCTTCCATAGCCTCCAGATGGGGAAAAATCCTTTTCTGAATGCATAAAAGTTCACGAATGAGCAGTCACACAAATATAAAAATAACAGAAGCTGGTCAAGAGAAGCCCCTGGAACATCTGCCATCATCACACATCCCCAAAATTCACAAAGCAATCATGATATGAGCTGGAATCAGGAAATGCCATAACATCCGTCGTTTTCAATGATCAAACTGTGAAAAGTAAACAAACAGTGTACCGATGAGACATCCTGGAAGCTGTAGCGCTATCCGGGGCTCAAGAGTACTTTTCCAATCAGGAATGGACTCAGCACATGCTCACAGAGCATAAACAACACCAGAGAGATGCAATGCTAACCTAGTTGACTTATTGTGCATGAAATAAATGTAACATAATCTAAAAAATAACTAAAAAAAGCTTAGCTCTCGAAATATACAGGGTGATTCAGAAAGGTGGGTCAAGAATAAAATGCCATGTACAGTTTGTAGCGGGGAACAAAATGTTTCCTATAAACATGGGTCGGAAATGCATCCTTACAGAGATAATGCAACTTGTACGAGGTAGGAATAACATTACAGTAGGTGTTCATTTCTCCTCTTAGGCAACCTGTGTCTCGAAGTCGTTGGTCTAGTGTTTGAAACGCCCGGCGATGTGGGTGATCACGGTCTGGAAAATGCTGTTGGTAAATCCTTTCCGCTTCAGTAGCATTACCCTGTGCCTCGCCATAGACGAGATGCAAGGCCAACAGCTCCTCATTAGTCAAGCGATCATATTGTACGACAATGGAGTTATATGTTTCGTTTCCTCTCTTTTAAAGGAGAGAACACGAATAATTTACATGTTTAGATCCTAATTTACATGGACCCTACCATGCCGTCCAGGTAATGCACATCCATTTCTAACTCGTACAAGTTCCATTATCTCTGTAAGGATGCATTTCTGGACTCATGTTTATAGGAAAAATATTGTTCTCCACTACAAACTGTACATGGTATTTCATTCTTAACCTATCTTTCTGAATCACCCTGTACATCATATAATTGTTTTTGTATAATTGTTGTACTTTTATATTGCTATTGTTTGTTAATGTTATTAAATTACTTTATTATGGAACATTGGTTTCCTTTGCATTTGTCCACACTTACTGGCTTATTTACATCATACAAGAAAACATACTACAGTCCCAATTATTACAGGAAACTACTTAATCTAACATAAACCTAACGAAACCAAACTAAACATAACATGACCTAACTTACCCTAATCTCACCCAAGCTAAAACTAACCTAAACTAACTTAACCTAACCTAACCTAACAAAACAAAACCTAACCTAAACTACCTAACCTAACCTAAACTACCTAACAAACTACCTGCCCTAATCAAACTAAACAAAATTAACCTACCCACATCAAAACAAATCAAACCTAATCTAACCTAAATTACCTAACCTAAACTACCTGACCTAAGCAAACATAACCAAACAAAACCTAGCCAAACCTAAACTACCTAACATAATGTAACCAAACAAAACCTATCCTAACCTATCCAACCTAACCTACCCTAGTCTAACCCTAACCTAACCTAAAAACTAACCTAAGCTAATCAAACAAAACCAAACCTAACCTAACCTAACCTAACCAAGCAAAACCAAACAAGATCTAAGCTAACTTAACCAAATAAAACCTAACTTAACCTAAAGTACCTAACCCAATCTAACCAAACAAAACCTATCCTAACCTATTCAACCTAACCTAAACTAACCTTACCCTTACCTAACCTAACCTAAAACTAACCTAACATAACCTAATCTAAAAACTAACATAACCTAACCTAAAAACTAACCTAACCAAACCAAACATAATCTAACCAAACCAAACATACCAACCTAACCAAGTTTAGCCTAACCTAACCTACCTAACTAAATTAAGCTAACGTAACCTAACCTACATAACCTAACCTAACCTAATCTATCTTTCAGAATGACAATGTCAACTGCATGTTACTAGGGCAACACTTTATTGGTATGCGGAAAATCAAATCTCTCGGATTGGCTGTCCTGAGCAAAGCCCGGACCTCAGTTTTATAAAGAATCTACGGAACGAATTGGTAAGACGATGCAGCTCAGGCCAACTGGATCTTCCTCAATGCCGGAGTTAATACTCCAGGCAGAATGGAGAAATATCCAACTTATGATAGTGCAAGGATTTATGGATAGTTTACCCAGAAGAGTTGCTGCTGTAATCGTTGTACATAGTAGCCCTACCAGTACTTAATTCGAATAAATCTTGTTCTTCCCTTTACCCCACCGTGTCCAATCATTTTCTCCCAGTAAATATGTCACCGCATTTCGTTATGACCCTATTTAATTAAGCCAAGAACTTAAATAATCCAGTCAAGTGATTACTTCAACTCCTGTACTCTAATTGAAGGCTTGCCCGGAAGAA
>JAHWFO010075870.1:0-11432 GCA_023313115.1 Rhysida immarginata | reverse complement strand
TTTGATTGTTTTCTAACTCAAAAGTGAATTGAACGGACGGAAAAAAGCTATATATAAATAGGGAGGGGGGGGCGTCTTTAAAAAATTGGGGACGCTACTGTGGGCTTTAACCGTTTTACGTACTATTATAAATCGGGATTTGCATAAGAAATTGTATTGAAACTGTATGCCATTAATGAAACATATTGTTAAGTTTTATCTTTATTTTCCGTATTAACGAATCCTGAATTAGAATAAGGCTGATTTTGGCGACCGCCCGGCTGAATACACGAAAAAACGCACGAAATTGCATAATATTTTATTTGTTTTTAATTTTTGTCCGCTCAGTTATTTTCCTTGGTTTTACAAATTACTTAGGTAACAGATGCACTAAATTGAATCTCAGTGTGCTTAATGAAACAGACTGTAATGGAGACCTTATTTCATCTTGGTGTATTTCTACTAGCAAACCTGAAGAAGCCTTTTGCGTGATTTGTAACCTGGCCATCAACTGCAAGCAGCATGGAATTATAGCTGTGAAAAGACACGCAAAAAGTGTTAAACATATTGAAAATTGCAAAAAGAACCGCAAAGATGATGGGACGTTGAGAAACAATCAACCTCAATTAAATTTTTCCTTTGGTCAGTCAACAATAGCTTCATTATCTCATAGTGATAAACTGACAGCATCAGAAATTGTATTTGTAACAGCAATGGCATCATGCAACATTCCATATACTTTTGGTGATATTGCTGGAAACATTCTCCCTCTAATGTTTCCAGACTCTAAGATAGCAAAGGATTTTAAATGGGGACGAAAAAAAGCATCATATATTGTATCAGATGGCATTGGTCCTTATCTTAAATCTGAACTTATAAAAGAAGTTAATAGAAATAAATTTTTCTTTTCAGTTCAACTTGATGAAACTCCTGTAAATGAAAAAAGAGTGCAGCAATTAGATATTTTGCTACGTTTCTATAGTGAGAGTGAAAAGCGAGTAATAAATCAACATTTAGCTTCTTACCATATAGGCCATGCTACTGCAAATATTTTATTTGAACATTTAACTGATGCGTTATCGGAACTGTCATCTTCGAAACTGTTGAATGTTTTCAGTGATGGGCCCAATGTTATGAAATCCTTACATCGAAAATTGAATGATATTCACCCTAATTTGGTAGATATAGGAACTTGTTCCTTACATAAGGTGCACAATGCATTTGCCAAAGGTTTGGATTCGTTTGGGGGCGATGTTGAGACGTTGTTAGTTGATTTGTACTATTATTTTAAGCATTCAAGTGTACAATCTGATGACTTTCACCAAATGCAAAAAAAATTTGGCCTACCAGATCACATATTTTTGAGGCATGTTAGCAGCCGATGGCTAACATTACAGAGTAGTGTTAATCGTTTTATTGAACAGTATTCTGTTCTCAAAGAATTTTCAAGTTTGACCATTGAAAGCATTAATGCTTTAAGAACAATCAAATCCCATGTACTAAGGATTGGTGGTGTCGAAAAATTTCTGATAACTCCAACCTTGATCAGATACGTTAAAGGCTCAAGACAACGATATGAAGCAAGAGTTGCTGTTACGAATAATAAACGTAAACTTGAAGAAACACATTCTTCTGAAACCCTAGAATTAGAAAGCATACAGAAATTGAAAGAGGAGGAGGAGAATCTGAAACGGCAGTTAAGCATGTCTCAAAAACTTCTTCAGAATGCTGAAAAAGCCATTGATGAGGGCTTAAAGAAAAAGGACCTTTCTGTAATTGAAAGCGGGCTGGTTCTTTTAAAGGAAGCGAAAACGAGAATTGAAAAAAATTTAGAACTAATAGAAAAGAACAAAGATAAATTATCATCAATTAACTCATCAAAGAGGAAGAAGAAAAACTAAATTTAAAATCTGAAAATGATGTCACTTAAATGTTATTTTATTCTGTTGACCATTTATTGATTGTATATTTTTGTTCCTTTCACTATAAAATATTGTACATTAAAGCCTTTACTAATTTTATTTTTAAATTTGTGTTATAGTTGCTTGCTACATAATTCAATTGAACATTTCATTGTTTGATACTTAATAATTGATGCTTTTTTGAGTCTAACTGCCTTATCGGGGAAGTAGTTAGCGTTTCTAAGGTCTGCGCAAAAATCTTCCATGTCATAGGTTGTATCCACATTGCGGACAACGTATTTTAACAGCTCTAAGATTTGATTATAAGCTGTCCACCCATAACTTATAAAGTTGCATACGAACAATGATGTGATTTTCCTAACAAATTTATACGAATAAATTATGTATATAATATTTTTTTTTTTATATTGTACCCATACGCAAGATATAATATTTACAGCATAAATAACATTATGGATATTTTACATTGTTGTATTCGAATTCGCACATAGAATATGTCCTGAAATGCTTATGTGCGTATTTTTACTGAATTCTTGTTAAAAGTGTTACTAATCTTGTCCTGAAGCGATAGCCTCTCGATCAATGCAGTGATATTTCATGGCGCAAAAATAAATTAACACATGACAACAATTCTCTGTAATTATGAACCCAAAGTGTAAGTGAAAGAATACACAAAATAAAACAATGTATTCGTATTATGAAAATTTTATTTTCCGACTTGTCTTCTTAAGTACCAAATTTCTTTTCAGCCAATTTGTCTGGCAGCGAATTGAGTATGGCCTGCTGGCTTACTTCAACGGCCAAAGCAACGTTATCTTGGAGGATACTGAAGTGGAGTAAGTACTAAAACGAGAAAATAAAAAAATATTCGTAATTTAATAAAAATGTTGGTAATAAAAAACGTTAAGTTATATTAAATAAGAGGTTAAATAACACAACAGCAAAGTAATAAGGATCGCCAAGAAACTTGGATGTAACATTTAGTGCCAAAAAAAGAGAAACTAAAATTTTCCATAAAGTTAAATTTAAAGTTCATTAAACACATAAATGTACATATCAAAAATGTCTTTTAGGGAAAAGAATGAGTGAAATGAAATGGTCTTTTACCGCAGATTTGATTTTAGGCCTATTAGGTTATTAGATCCTGTTTAGTGTAAAACTAATCAACGTAAAATCACTAGTGCTGCGATTACAAAGCCGATTCTTCACAAACGGCCAACTTTCCCTTTAATATAGAGAGTGGTCATTGGTCAGAATGAGAATGAAGAAGTGCCGAGAAGAGTGGGAGAAGAGAGAAAGTGTTGAACATTGTTACGACAAGAAAAATAATCTGGATAAGACATGCGTTAAGAAGGGAGTGTTGCTTAAGGAAGTGGAAGGAAGGCCAAGGAAAGGAGGAAGCAGATTAACCATGGCGAACGTTCGAAGATATGAAAGTAAGAGAAGAAATAGAAAAAGATGGAGCAGAAGCATTTAGCACCTGCATAAGAAGAAAACTCTGATGATGATTATTATTATTGTAAATTAACATAACTTTTATACTGATCCAAAAGATTTCGGTAATGGTGCTACCAGTCGTTTTACAAATGGTGTACAATGCAAGGTTTCGCAAAAGGTAAGAAACCTGCTGAAATTCATGATAAAAGTTTACGGTGCCAACTGTCTGAGCTATTACAATGTGTCAAATGGTATAAAATATTACGGGAAGGAAGAGTGGCTGTTTATCGGTATAAAGCTTTGCCGATAAACAGCTTTCTGAGTGGCCTGCATCAGCGGCAACACCAGCCATTATCGAGTACATAAACGAAAAATTTTCGCATTTCCTTGAAAGAAGTGAGTGAAACGTTTCACATATCCTATGGATCTGTATGGGATATGGTGCATAAGAAGCTTGGATACAAAAATTCTGTTTGCGTTAGATTCCAGAAAGCCTGACCGGCAACAGAATGGCGTGCGGTCCGCACCATCTGCGGCGGTACAACCAGGAGGAAAATGCACTTCTGAATGGCATTGTCACAGGAGATGAGTCCTGGGTGGACTTTCACAGCTAAGTCTAAAGAATGGTGTGGAAACATCCACGTTCTCCGGTTCGCAAAAATATCAATATATCTACTTCAGCTTGGAAATTAAGCTTACAGATTTTTGGGATATGCAAGGCATCCTACTAGCAGAGTTCCTGACTCGTGGGCCAACCGTCAACCGCTACCTATTGTGAAATTCTGACTAAACTGCGGCGTGCTATTCGGAATAAGCGACCAAAAAGAGGAAACGATGTTCGACTTATCATGTCTATCGCAAAGATTGGCCTCTGGGTAATAATACTAGTACAGCATTTGGTGAAGCAGCAATCATAGTCGGAGGAGGACGGTATTGATCATTGCGAGACAGTGACACAGAATTACGTAGGGATGGAAGCAGTTTCCCTAATTATAAACGATGCTGACGCAGGAGAAATCAAGTTCACCTAAACAGAAGCTTGCTCTGTGCGAGCTTGATGAGCGGATGACTTAATGCCAAGCACCCTGCATGGAATTCTAAATGCCCTAATCAAAACGGCAATATCCTATATGGATTTGTCTTGAACGAGATTGATACCCTCGTTGCTGGGCCTCTTAATGACAAGCATTATTGTGATCAATAGAAATAAATGAATAACCACAGTGATACGGAAACAAAGTTATTTATTTTGCCTTATGCGTTTCGACAGACCGTCATTATCAGAGGCTAACAGTGTTACAAGGTTTGGTTTGGTTTGGTTTGTTTGGTATTAACGTCCTTTTCAACTGCTATGGTCATTTCAGGACGGCGTTATAGGGGCCGCAAATTTTGCCTCGCAAGGGTTCTTTAACGTGCAGCCGGCAAACGACTACACGGGACCAACGGCTTTACTTCCCTTCCGAAGGAAGTGCGTGATCTCAGGATTTCCCCCTGAAAAATCCTCGTCGTCCTCGGCCGGGATCGAACCCGCGAACTCGGGCATCAGAGGCGATCACGCAGCCGCTGAGCCACCGAAGTGTTACAAGGAAATATGGAAAACTGTGCCCCTTACATATCCCCCCTGGCTCGCGGACCTAATGGAAGTCTCATCTGTCGCGCAGATTCAATGTAGCGCGCTTCCGGTCTTCTAGTTGAAGAAGAAAATCTATGAGGCCGTCTCTCTCGAAAGTTGTTTGAGTGTTTCGATCTTCTTATCTCCATCTCTTCGTACATGAGTATCTTGTCCTTTTCTTTTCCTTTCCACAGTACGTGTAAGCAGCCGTCGATATCTACCATCCTGTGTTTTGCAGTGATCAGGTGGTCCGCGAATGCCGATCTTCCATCTTTATTGACCCACGCCCTCCGGTGTTCACGAAATCTTTCGTAGAACGACCGGGACGTGGATCCGGTGTAGAAGGTTTCACAGTCTGGGCACTACAACTTAGGGCCATCCATAAATTACGTCACACATTATGAGGGAGGGATAAGAGGGTCAACAAAGTGTGATATCGCGTGACAAGAGGGGGGGACGAGCCATAACCTTCGTGACGTCACATGTACAGGGTGCGAGGCCAACGAGATAAGAAGACCTGGAAGCGGAAAAGTTACCTGACCATCGGGGTGCTAGCAACAATTTAACCTTCATTGTCTTAATCTTGGATGTTAACAATCAGTGTTTTTTCGTTTGTTGGAAACAATGAATGTTGGATTGTTGCTAGCACCCCGATGATCAGGTGACTTTTTCGCTTCCAGGCCTTGTTATCTCGTAGGCCTCGACAGGGTGTTGCAAATATTTACAGGGCAGTACTGCTGGGTAGCCTATCCGCTTGGCTGCAGCGGCCCGCTCATAACAATACCACCTATAATAAAGGTCTGGGCGCTAAAACGTCATTCATTGTTACATCATCATCATAAGGGCAAATTTAGGGCTTATTATTGGTGAAATTACGATTAACAATCCTACTGAGGATCAGAGATTTCTTTAATTCTGATTCGCTGATTGTCCAGAATCTACTCATTAACGCGGGCAATGTGCTCGGGTGTTGGAAGTGGATGGTCTTCCTGCGCGGTAGTCGTCCGGCAAATCCGAGCGCTCATTTTCGAATTGCTGGCACCACTTCACAATTGCAGGACGAGAAATCAGATTATCCCCGTAGACACTGCAAATTTCCTTATGGATTTCAGTGCAATTTAAGCCTTTAGTCCACAAAAACGGATTGTTCCGCGAATCTCCAACTTGGGGTGTACAACCGGTTGCTGCGCCATAACAACAATGCTCTTGCGTACGCAGTAAACGCGTGAAACATGTTGCAATTATAGATATACAGGCAACATCCTTAATAGCGGCGAATGATATCGGCGCTCTTCGACCACAGATGGTGCTGAGTGTATCTTACTTTTTGATTCATCCTCGTCACATAAAGTTTAAATTTGTGACGTGCCAGGGAAAATCTTTGTTTGATAAACGATGACGATGCTATATGTTTGGATGAAGAAAATGTTGACACATCGAATATTCTTAACATTATCCAAATCGAGAACGAAGAAACTGCTATGCCACTCATAAATAATATGAAGGAATGGGTTCAAAGTCCATGGATACAAGATGATTATATTTTGATCGTTCATTTGATTGGTTATGTTTTGTAAATTTTCTAAAACGTTTGATTTATTGCTGATTTTATGAAAAAGATTTTAAATAGAAATATATAGGTTGATTCTGAAAAAGTGTGTATAACTGTAAGCAATGACAGGTGACCAGAATGAACATTTTCTTTTCATACAATGTGGGTCCGAATTTGCAACGCCTAGAATAATGAATTTTGGAGGAATAATAGGGTACAGAAAACTGTGTATACCGTTAAAATTTGATTGTTTTACAACGAGTAGTTTCCGAGTTACGCATTCAAAATCGTAACAATGCTCACATGCGAGTACTAGCCAGCACGTTACGATGTTGAGTGCGTAATTCGGAAACTACTCGTTGGAATTCGATCAAACTTTAACGGTATACAGAGTTTTATGTACCCTATTATTCCTCCAAAATTCATTATTCCAGGCATTGCAGAACCTGAGTTATTAACTTGTAGATCTTGGTGGCGGCATTTTTATTTCTGTTCATATCTGTTAGCGTTCAAATTCGGACTCAGATTGTATTAAAAAAAATGTTCATTCTGGTCACTTCTGTCATTGCTTACAGTTATACACACTTTTTCAGAATCACCCTGTATAAATAATTCAGGAAAGGCTGTTTTAATTTAATAATTTCTAAATTTAAAATTGCAAAATATCTGACGTCACACCAGGGAGGAGGGTCAAACAAATATGACCATCTGTGACAAGGACGGGGGAGGGGTCCAAAAATCATGAAATTCGTGTGACGTAATTTATGGATGGCCCCTTATAAACGCCTGCACCTTTGTTTGGGTCTTCTCCATGTTTTGGTTTTTCCGGGTTGAGTATGCGCTTGGAATTGTTACATGTTCGGAATGCTATTCCAATGCCTTGTTCACGAAAAATGTTAGCTAACCTGTAGGAGCCTTCTCCAAAATATGTGAAGGTGGCGTAGTCCTTGGGTCCCATTGGTCGTCCTTGTTCATTATTGCTCGTCTTGTTGGTTTGAGTATGTTGTTGAGGATCCTTTTTGGGAACTTGTTCTCCTTCGCCATCCTATGTATCGTGCTAATTTCGTATCTGCGTGCTGTGTCGGTGATGGGATAAGTCAGCGCTCTTCTGAACCCGTGACTTAGGACCGCGAACATAATCCCGTACGATTCTACACACCCATGGAGACATAAAACCGCGGCCCTAAGTTACGGATTCAGAAGTCAGTGCTCTCAAGAACTTGCCTCCTAATGTCCTCTTGACCATTATTAAAGCCAAGAACGACTGCAGGAAATTTGGTTACTTTCCCGACAGTGGAAGGAGTCTGTCATCGTTACCATACCAAAGCTTGGTTTAAACCTGTTTTCGCTATCAGCTACAGGCCCATTAGCTTACTACCTATGCTGTCAAAAGCCTATGAAGAGGAGCAACGTCTTTCTGAAGAGGTTTAACGACTTCTGTGTGGCCAACAATCTTGTTCGCGAGGAGCAATTCGGCTTTCGCCCAGGTCACTCCTACCAACTTCAGATCTGGAAGCTTGTTGATGACCTAAACATTCCTTTTAACTGTGCTTAAGTACGGTGGCCGTATCTTCTTGGATGTCGGAAGGCTTTTGATCAGGTTTGGCATAAGTGATGATTACTTGTGATTTTCCTGATGGCAAGATTGCTTCGATTAGTCCAGTGATGGGCAAACTACGGCCCGCGGGCCGCTTCCGATGTCTTTTCGGCTCGGTACCGGATTCCATGCGGCTCGCAATATTATTTAGAAATATGCGCAAGAGAGATCAGAAATAGGATAATCTGAAATTATTTTTAGGGAAACAGTGTACTTTATATTAAAAAATCTTAGAAAAGGTTAAAAATCTTTAATAAAAAAAGCTTGCCCTTTGTGTTGAACAGGATATTTCGTGTCAAGCTTGGATGCTCCTGTCTAACTCTTGTGACGTCAATGCTGGTGTTCGCCAGGGCACTGTTCAACTTTATCATCCATGACTTTTTAACTTTCATCAAGTGCAAGAGCTATATCTGTTTGCTGAGGACTTTTCCGTCATGACTACCTGTAGTACCCACAATCCCGCTGACGTCTCTGTTACAAAATGCTTTACATCAGTGCAAGAAATACTTAGCTAAGTAAAGACTCAATCTAAACGTTGACAAATGTAAGGCTATGTTCATTATGAAAAACCCAGGCTGCGGAATTTTCTTTCCTATTTTTCATCATTAATTTGAACAGCTGAGGTTGGCGTACAATTAAAACCCTCACTGACCATCTAATGATTTAATATTTCCATTGCTGACGATTTCATTATACTTCCCATTGAAACCACGTTCAGGAGTCGCTGAATAAGCTACTTTCGAAGATGAAGGACATGCCAATCCACTGGTCATCGCAGGCCTCATCACATCCTGGACGACATCCAAAGGCCATCTTTCCAGTCTACGGATCTCCTAGCTCCTCCGTGTTCCTCGTTAATCAACAATCAGCTTTATCGTCCTGATAGGAAAGGACTCCATTTTATCCTCTGGATGACTTGACTAGGTTTCATCTGGCTCTTTGCCTAGTTCAGTGTACTTCCCCTGGTTACTTCCTGGAGGAATATGGTAGTGAGAGCATTGCTTTCGGACCGCTCGTTTCGTTTTCCCCAGCAGCTAAGATTATACAGTGAATTCTTGATGACTCAGACCGAAAATTTTCGTATTTATTAAATTTTGTGTATTTCTTCGCCAAATTCTTTTCTTTAAATTAGAGAAAAACATTTTTTCTACGTTCTTAATGAAGTTTAATTTCTCTTAAAATCTAATAATTTTAAACTTGCAGCCACACATTTTATAGTCGCGATCTTTCACGATCGCTAGCAAAACTGCCCTGTTATGAAAGTTAGCAACAGTTAACATTCCGTTGAGTTTGGAACGCAATTCCTATTTAACCACATCGGTAAAGAAATTAGTATATAATAAAGAAAAGAGAAATTCTTAGTAGTAAATGACAAAAAGAATTTCACTCAAACGTTGGAAGATTCGACTCGGATAGAAGAAGGGAGGAACTGGACTTACTAGGGAACCTCATGCAGTGATAATAAAATTCCGAATCGAAATTAGTACAGGTAACATCTATATCCAAAACATATCGATTATATAAAAAAGTTACGTGCCAAGATTCATATTCAAAGATTTTTATAGGCACATTGAATACCCACATACAGAGCGCAGAGGAAATTCTCAAAGCAGTCGATTAACTTTATAACGAAAGACACGAGCTATAGAAGTCAGGTCTATCTATAGGTAAGTGGCAATATTCGATTGAATAAAAGTATTCCAGCGCCCCTCGTGTAAGTGCTAGGAAGTTACGAAAACTAACTTTTGAACTATGACAGATAAAGAAAAAGTTACAATTACTAAGTTGTAGAGCGTCACCGACCCACTCTTTTTTCAGAAGTGAAACCAAAAGCATAAAACTTGTAAAACGGGTGAGAGCAGTCTATGTATAAAACAAAAGCATAAAACTCGTAAAACCTTCCGGACACCGTACGTTGGAATATTCAAGTGTAGTATAACAAACGCAGAAAGTCCCTCATATTTAAAACTTGCCACAATAAAAATAAAATTAAAATTTTAAAAAAAATGATCAAAAAAATTTCAACATTTCAGGACGTTCAAAACAAAGGGAGAATTCTAAAATGCAGGAATTCTAAACAATTCAACCTTGCATAAGTGCTAACAGAGATTCGCGTTCGCCTATGATGGTCGTCCTGCAAGATAAAAATTAGGTACAAAGGGTTCAAAATCGTGGTCGAAAATATTTAAAGTAAAAACTCTGATTTAGGAAAAGTTACCAAGAAAATTATCAAAAACTGGGAAGTGAAACAGCCCTCCTCGTAGATTTTTATTCAAGCCAAAATGACAATAAACTCATCGCATTTGTTACGTAATGAAAAATCCCCATTGGAACAACTCGATGTTTTTGCATTTCTTCCTTAGAATTTTTTTTTTTTTTTTTTTTTTTACAAAATTACTTCAGATTATGTGTTGGTGGAGCAACTTCACGTCAAATTACATGACAGGAATGAAATATTTAAGTTCCATTCACTTATATAGGGTGTCCCAAAAGATATTTACAAACTTCTCACGTGCTGGTCTGTCAGACCATGACGAACAAGCTTTACATAGGAAGTTATGTCCGAAAATCAAACCGTGATGCGTTACAGCAACCTGACCGACACGCAAAAAAGAGAACGCTAAACGTTAACATGACTTTAGTAACAAAAGCAAACTTAAAAATCATGGATTCACATGCCAATTCAACAGGACCACGGCGCCCAATCCACTTTTCACGTTAAGTTTCATTCAGAGATGCTCTGTAGCAGTACTGGAAATTACGAGCTATATTCATCACTTTACGGATTTCATATACGGTGCTCCGTTCAAAAATTGCGGCTGTCAAAAACTTGAACTTATTTATGAACCACCATGTAAATAGACCTGACTTTTATGAGCATCTTTTGTTCTTAAAGTTATTCAATAAATGGGATTGAATGTGGCTACAAAATCTATGAATATCAACCTTGGCATATAATTTTTTTTTATAATCAATATTATTTGATATAGATGATACCTATATTATTTTCGATTCGAAATTTTATTATCACTTCGTCAGATTCCCTAATTAAGAAAATATTCGAAACAAAAAAAACATTCTAATTACGGAAACTCGAATTATAGTAAATTCACTGAATATGAAGAAAACTAGATTGCAGTAAATATTAAAAAGGTATTCTCAACATTTTTAATAAAATTCAAAGGATTTAAAAAAAAATGGATGAACGAAATTTAAGTAGCAAATACTAAATCGAACATTTTTTTATACATATAGAAGAGAATTAGATTTTTACCTCATAATCACCAGAAAAATGGAATCCGTTTCGATTCCTCCTTGATTGGTGTGACTGGT
>JAHWFO010075866.1:0-13933 GCA_023313115.1 Rhysida immarginata | reverse complement strand
TTAACTAAGGACATTTTCTCATATCATCTATTATTATTCTAATCATTCACGAGCGGGCCCCTGGCGTAGAATTAATTTTCTCGCACACCTGACTTGTTCTTTTTTCTTAGAGCTAGGTGCGTCCTTCTTAGGACGGCTTCTTTAGCACACACCTAGCTACGAGGTTACTCCCCCCCCTGGTTCTATACATTTATATATGATGGCTTCGTCTAAATTAACCAAGCTGAAGTCGGCTAAAGAGCATTTGCTAGTGGCGGATGGTAAAACTGTGTCCTGCGAAAAGGCCTACCGGGATGCCTGCTTGGATGCTAGGTTTGCTGCTTTTGACCTAGTGTTCAACGAAATGTTAGAAGCCCTCCGGGATGAAATAAACGCTAAGTATAGTGCACTGGAGGAAAAAGTCGAATCCCTACACAAAAGTTTTGAGGAGAAGTTCGAAGGTATCAATAAGGAAATTAAGGACTCTCGTAGAGATGTTATTGACAAGATAAGCGAACTTAAGGAAGCCTTTGGGAAATGCTCCGGGACTCCGAAGGCAAGTAACTCCACGGAAGATAGTCCAGTTGATAGCAGCAAGGTAAGTAATGTCTTAAAAACTATTTCCTCATCTAATAGTATGGAGTCTATGGATATAATAGAAAATAGTGACTGTTCGACAAACGGTGGCTGTAAGAGAAGTCACTCTGACGGAACTGATGAAGAAGTGGACAACAGTCCCTGGATTGGTGTCACTAATAAAAAATTCAGAAAAGGCACGAGGATCGATAACCTAAAGACCGTCTCCAGCATAAATGAAGAAGTCGTCAGCGCGACTAGAATGAGGAATCCGAAGAATGTACAAGGTCGCTCGGCTAATAAAGACCATAGGATCACGAAGAGGTATGTACCGGCAATTGTCATGCGGACTCATGGCGTCCCGTTTAAGACGATTTTAACTGAGCTCGAGAAGCATGTTCCAGTCGAAAAGATCGCCGTTCATACGGGCAGAGCTGAAACCATGAAGGTTAAATGTGAAGATGAAGAAACACACAACAGCTTAGTCTCTGGCATTAAATCTGATAATATTTTAAAAATTCAGCATCATCAACTGAAGTCGGAGAAGGTCTTGAAATACGTAATTCGTAATGTGGATGTTACGTATGACCTCGATGACTTCCAAGAAGACCTAAAAAGAACCAACTACTTCCCGGAAAAAGTTATTCGATTGAGGAAAGCCAAAGGATCCATTGATATGCCAATGGTTTTGGTTCTACTCCCGAACACCGAACACAACAAATCATTGAAAAACGTAACACGTATTGGTCGCTGGCAGTTTCAGTGGAGGCCTTTCGAGGGAACAAGAAGCCACTACAGTGTTACAACTGCCTGCGCTTCGGACACGTATCCATGGGCTGCACGGAAGATCCTCGTTGTAATAAATGTGCTGAGGGGCACCAGTCAAGAGATTGCCCCAAGATCAAAGGACAAGACCCCCCAAAGTGCATCAGATGTGGTGGACAGCACACATCAAGCTACACGAAATGTCCAAAGTACCCCCAGGTTCAAAGGATGTCTAGTTCTAAAGTGACAGCAGGCAAATCCTATGCTGCCTCTGTGTCTACGCCGGAAGATAAAGGCCTCAACATCAACGACCTACCAGGTATGTATAAGCTATTAGGACGTATCATTAATCTGTTTTCTAATCTAGGCAAAAGTTACCCACAGTTGAGTGGGCTCCTTACGATCAACTAATTTTAGTATGGCTGCACAACGTTATACTGTAATCAACAAAGGTGAACTTCGGTGCGTGATGTGGAACGCTAGGGGCATTCCCCGAAAGCGTATCGAGTTTCACAACTTTCTGATAAATCACGAAATTGACGTGGCTTTCCTCAGTGAAACTCACTTCAAACCAAGCCAAGACTTCAAGCTACCTGGCTATTGTGTGTACCGTAAGGATCGAATGGCTTCAAATGCTGCAAGATGTGCGTCTGGAGGCGCTGCGATTATCATTAAGAGGGGAATTCAACACCAAGAATTAGTATCCAAGTCTTATGCAGGTATGGAATCAACCTCCATCATTATCAATAACGTCTCCTGTAGTGAAGTGAAGTTCGTAGCGCTCTACAATTCACCTAAACATTATCTTGACATTTGCGAGCTTGATGAACTCTTCAGTGGTGACACTCCAGTCGTCCTGGCTGGTGACCTAAATGCCAAGCATCCAAGCTGGAACGCCAGAACGCAGAATTACAACGGCATGATTCTCTATAGATACATACAAGGTAGAGATGATATCATCGCTGCTGGACCTGTGGAGGACACCTACTACTGCAACCACTCCCCTAGTAGTGACGTTTTGGACATCTCGCTCTTGAAGGGTTTCTTCAAACCGTACAATATCTTCACGATTGATGACCTTTCTTCTGACCACAAGCCTGTGGCATTGAACTTTGACAATGTTGACATAAATTTCCGAGAGGAACTCGTACATCATCAAGACTGGAAGCTCTACAAAGATATTCTTAAGGACTATGGCTACCATCCCGACGTTGCTTACTGTACAGAGGACATCGATCAACTTGTTGATGACATCACCAGATGTATTAACAGTGCCATAGAAGTCAGTAAGTATCCATCAGAGAATAAACCTTCTCATCGAATCTAACTCTCTCCTGGATACCAACGTCTAATTGCTGAAAGAAACAGGACCCGTAGACTTTGGCAACGCTATCGTGAACCTTGGCTCAAAACCAAGTACAACAGGTTAGTGCGGGGAGTCCAAGAGGATATAAAAGAGCTTCGCGACGCTAGATGGAATGAAAAACTCAAAAGCTTGTCGGCTCGCGACAATTCCATTTGGAGTATGGTCAGAGCTTTACAGAAGAGGAAGAATGATACGCTTCCTCCACTACGTACTCCACAAGGTGACTATGTCCAAACTGATCAGGAAAAGGCCCAAGTCATTGCAGATTCACTGGAAATGCAGTTTGTTACTCCTACCAACGATAAGCCCGAGAGCCAAATCATGTCTCAGCGTGTGGAAGAAGGTATTTTCAACTTTGATGAAGTCCCGAAGCATTTTACGAAGTACAACATCGAGGCTGGTGAGATCGCCAACATCATAAATAAACTGAAAAAGAAGAAGGCTCCAGGAAAAGACAAGGTGAGTAATAACGCCCTTATGAATTTCCCAAAGAACTTTATTGAATTTCTCACCAATATCATTAGCGACTGCTGGAAATTTTCTTACTTCCATGTGGCTTGTGTTGAGTATCCCAAAGCAGGGGCAAAATCCTGCAATTCCCGCGAGCTACCGACCTATTAGCTTGCTACCCTCGATGTCCAAGGTGTTGGAGAGAAGGATCCCTGTCAGATTCCAAGATCATTGTCTAGCAAATGACCTTTTACGGGAAGAGCAGTTTGGCTTTCGTGCTGCCCACTCTTGTCCGATGCAGATATGGAGGCTCGTTGAAGACCTGAGCACCCCCCTGAACCTATCCAGGTACTGTGGGGTGGTATTTCTCGATGTCAGTAAAGCTTTTGACCAAGTGTGGCATGAGGGCCTTGTGTACAAAATGATCAGGGACGGGTTCCCTGCCGATTTGATCTTGATGGTGAAATCCTTTCTTGACAGCAGATCCTATCAAGCCAAGGTTGGAGAAAATCTTTCCACACCCCGTGTTGTAAAGGCCGGTGTCCCTCAGGGTTCTGTCCTCGGGCCTATGCTATTTAATTACTTTGTACATGATTTCCCAAAACCCGATATGTCCTATGCTCTGAACAAAGCGAATAGGGCTAAGTACAGTATCATAGCTCTTATGGGTCGCAACATAGCCCTCAGCATTGACAACAAGCTACTTCTGTACAAATCGATTATCCGGACCATACTCCTGTATGGCATGCCTGCGTGGGCGACTATCTGTAAAAGCAGATGGAGTGAGCTACAGTCATTCCAGAATGTTACCCTGAGGACCATTGCCCAGCTGGACAGAAGGACGGTGAAAAACCAATCCATCCATCTCGATTTAAACATGGCCCATATCGGTAAGTTTATATAGATCTCCTTTTGATTATGATACAGAAGATGAAGACTCACGACAATAAGCTTGTGAAAGGGATACTGGAGAACTCAATGAATATGAACTGCCATACGAAGTATCGTAAACCGAGGCACGTTCTTGGCATCAATTTTGAAGATATTAGCAACGTCTCTTTCCCAGACTACTGGAAGATGTGATAATCTTAGTTCTCCTTGTATTTTTTATTTCGTTTGTTTTTTGTTTCTGACAATCGTCAATCTTATTTTCTTTTTTGTATAATATGGAAGACCGCTTGGGTTGGTTAGGCTTCTTGACTACCTCAGTGTATTTCCTTTGGAGTTTATTCTGGTTAGATGAGCTTCGTGAAAGCGCTGCTTTCGTCCCATCCTAACGAATGTACACTTCACTGTTCGACTGTCGATTGTCGCTTTATGGCTACGGGCAGTCCAGCATCAACATCATGCTGCAGGAGAGATGAGAAGATTCACCTGATACCAGCCCCGCAAGTTGTGGAGAAGCCATCCCCGAGGAAGTGAAGGCCAACGCGGCCTAGGCAATTGGGTTGCCGGACCATCATTAGGCCTAACGTCTTCCCTCCCCATTTGCCTGCGGAGCCCTTCTGCCGAAGCCGTCGTTGTGGATACGCCAGCGGCTTGCTGTTTCAACTATTGTCGGCTTGCTGTCTCGTCGTTCTCGTATTCCCGTGGATGGACACTACCAGCGAGCGAACATCGACTGTGACCTGTGTTTTTCTGGTGGGACACCGGCCAGTTTGATTTGGACTCGTGATTGGTAGTGTGCTCATTGTTGCGGTGGAGTGGTGGCCCGGCGATAATCATATCTTCAGGTGATCGGAACTCTTTATTTTGTACTTATAAAATTGTTATTGCTTTGGCTTATCTTTTTTATTTCACCATGTGCACTATTTTGTATTGTTGTTTATTTTTCTCTTATGGTAGCTGTGGTGGGAGGCTTTTTGTATTAGTTCACGGAGTCTGTTAATGTTTTATTTGTATGTAAGATTTCTTTGAGCCTCATTGGTTTGTAAGTAGCTACCAAAACTTTGTTTGTAATTTTATCTTAGTTATTTTCTAGTTTGTAAGTGTTTTGTTTCTAGGCACGCATCTGAATTTTGGTGGGAGGCTCACGTTGTTTTGTTCTTGTAGGCTTACGGTGAGGTTTCTTGGAGACCTTCATGTGGGAAGGTCTATTTTGTGTTTCGGCATTTTGTGAGGCAGGTAGTTGTTTTTTTTTTGTTGCGCTTTCTTTACAGTAAGTTATTAAATTCTTACTGGGAATCTTATGCAATTACAAGTGGTTATATTAGTAGATAACCGAGAAGCGCAACATAGTTTATTTTCACTTTCATTAAGAAAGTGAGTTGGGTGATTATTCATCAGGCTGCCTCCATGCCGTGTTGTTTGTAAGCCTTGTTTATTTGGCGCTATTTGGTTAAGCCTCATTTGTATTTTGATTTCAATTCTTATGCGTTGCTTTAGTTTTTCTTGTGTGTTATTTATCTTGTTTCAGGCACGCTTGACATTCTGTGGTCGGAGGCTAATAATTCTTGATTTGTATGGCTTATCTTGTGGAGACCTTCATTGGTAAAGGCTTTTTCTTTTTGTGACACTTTCTTGTAAGCAATTCATGTTTGACTGCGTTCAGTTTCTAGTAAGTTGTTGACTCACCGGGGGATCCATTTTATGATCCCAGGTGGTTATAGATATATATAGCCGCAGTTCGCAACCTTTATTTTAGAATTCACATTAGGGTGAATATTTTTGAATGGTGTTTTAGTCACCAATATTGCTTCAGTGTCTTTATGGTGTAGTTTAAGCCTCATGATCTTTAAGTCTGGTGTTTTTGTTTTTGCCTCACTTGTTTGTTTTTGTTTTAGAATTTCAAGCGTTACATTTGTTGAGTTTATTCATGGAAGGGGGGATTTTGTATTTAATTAATATTATTCTTTGTGTTGGGATGTATCGAGTTATTGTAATCTGTAAGCTTATAGTTTGAATAATAGTTTTCCTTTTTGTAACTTATTGTGAAGTTGTAGTTTATTATGAGCATTATTCTTTTTTATAGTATGTACTTTAATACAGTGAGGTAAGGAGCTTTCTTTTTGTTTAGATTATGGACTTTGAACTTTAGGGTTACAGTGTTCCTCCCTTCAAAAAGGAACACACAGCACTTTCTGTGCTTCTTTGTTGTTTTATTATGAAATATTTTGCTCCTCTTCATTTTGTGCATATTATTTTTCAAAACCTCAATTATTTATTCTTTGTCTAGTATTTTATTTATTTTCTTGTCTTTTGAATAAAATTCACATTCTTTATACTTATGATCTGACTCCCACCTTTTTGTCGAGTGTGACTCCCACACCTTGGGGTCACACATTTCGTCACAATCCTGTAATACATACAAAAATATCCTCGTACACATCCATAAAACCATAAACATGCGCTTTAAAGGTTATCGAGAGCAAACGTGCACCCTCCCATATCGAAATGACGTAGGGCCATACACTTAAATGGAGATTAAACCGAAAAAAATAGGTTTTTTATTAAATAACTGGGAACTAGGTGATGAAATTTAACTCCAGTGAGTCAAACCTTTTGAACAAAAGTTATTTTTTTACAAGTTTGCAACAAAGAAAGAAATTAATAAATGGAAACTGGAGATAATTCTTTCAATTCAGGTCGCAGAGTTTTGCCTTCCATATTTTCAAATAATATTATCTGATGTTTGGAGTATTAGCTTCAGTTTATATTCATTATTTATTTAGGTCACCTGGCGACAGCCTTGCTGTACCGTGTCCACGATAGCCCAATTGGTAAAGGCAACGAGCATGATACTCGCGGTTCCTTATTTGAATCCAGGTCGTGGAATTTTTCCTTCCAATATTTCTGATATTATCAAAGAAAGATATCACTAACAGCAGCACTGCATTTCTGTACAAATTGATGTGTACCTCGGACAAGAAATTAGTATGGATAGAAGTATTGTGAACGATATCAATAGACACGAATCGGAATAGCATCGTGAAATACAGTTTAATAATTTCTTGAAAAACAGTTCAATTTTTAAAAGTAACATGCCCCTAGACCTGAAAAGGAAAGTCTCCAAGCCGTGTGTGTTACCAGCAAGGCCGTACGCAGGGTGCTCTAGCCCCCCTTCCCCTCGAAATTGATCACCTTGCTATATAAGTCACTTGGAGACAAGCACGATGTCCCCCTCACGAAATAAAATCCTGGGTTTGTTGTCCACCAGTCCTCATTTATGGAGCAGAAACAGGGACACAACACAGCAAGACCATTCAACGACTACAAAGCACCCAAAGAAGCATGTAACGATGTATGCTAGGTTATCACAAGCAGGAACAAAAACGAACCAACTGGATTCGAGAACAAACTAAAGTGTCCGACGTCATAAAGCAGATACGATATTCAAAGAGTAATAGGTCGTAGGGTATATGTACCAGTAATTGACAGTTTAAGACATTACTGTGAAACAAAGTTGTGTAGGTAAATCAAATTTTATTTTTAAACTTTTTTTAATTATACCATTGAATTGTAAATATAATGCAAAATGTGCCAATCTCTAAGCAATTATTATATCTTTAAAAGCTATTAAGTTATTAAATTTTTTCCTAACTAATGCATGAATCACAAGTAGTTGACAGTTAATGCACCAGAAGTTGACAGGCAGTTTCACCAGTAATTAACAATATTTTAATTACCCATTATTATTATGTACAAGGTCTTTATAATTAAAGTTCCATTTTGACATGGCCATAAAAAAAAACTACTGGACCAAAAGCTATAATACTTGGTAATATTATACAAGAGAGCATGGGAAGCTCATACCCACCAAAAAAAAAATTGGTTCAAAAGATCACCACCACCATGGAATGGCGCTCTATGCAATATTCGTATACAAAATTAGACACGAAGACACAGGTTAACAATGTGGTTTATGCACATGCGCTTTACAAGTCATTTGGTTTTCACAAATAAGAAAGGGAGCCTCGTTGTCAGTACACCTCATTTGTTACTAGTCGACGATGCCTGTTACCACGCAAAACCGTACGTTTCTGGTTAAATAATATTATGATTGCAGTAGCAATGTACGGCAGGCTTTGCAACATTATCGTACCGTTCGACGAATACATGTACATCGGGGTCCAATGACACCGAAGAGTTTGAAGAAGATGATGACTAAGTTTGAAGCCACAGGTTTGTTATCGGTAGCACCTGGCCGAGGACGGAAACCGGTCTCTGAAGCAACCGTGGAGGCTGTTTCAGTAACCGTAGAGGAAGCAAAAATGGAAACCTCACAAGGGGCGTGCAGCGTTAGTGCTGTTGCACGTCGAATGGACTTACCACTAAGTACGGTGTACAAGATCGTACGTAAGTGCTGCGGTACTACCTATACAAAATCCACCTTGTCCAACAATTCGAACCTAACGATATTCCTCGTAGAGAAACCTTCGCATTGGAATTCCTTGCACGGACTGAGGTGGACGAGCATTGGCCATGGAACATTTTGTGAACCGACGAGGCCCATTTTTACTGGAATGGGGATGTCCACACCCATAACTGCAGGGTTTGGGCCACTAGTCCCCCTCATGTTCTCCACCAAATTCCATTGCATTCTCCTAAAGTTACCGTGTAGTGTGGTATGACAGCAAATGTCATAACTGGACCGTATTTTTTTTGAAGAGCAGTCGAGAGATGGACTAGTGACATGTACTGTGACTGCTGCTCGCATGGCCTCGATGCTAAGAACTTTTGTGATACCAGAACTTCAGCAACGTGGCATTTTAGACAGAACGATTTTTATGCAGGACGGGGCTCCACTTCATATTGGTACATGTGTCAAACAGTTACTTCAGCAACATTTCACAGATGAACTGATTATAGGCCGAAACTTCCCCCTTTCTTGGCCACCCCGGTCACCAGATATCAACTCCTGTGATTTCTGGCTCTGGGGTTACCTCAAAGCCACAGTTTATGGTGATAACGGCAGGAATTTGGCGGAACTGAAAGATGCGATACGCCGACAGGTGCGCAACATTCCTCCTGATATGCTACGAGCTAAAGTAATCCAGTGTATCCTGCTTTCAGTAAATGGTGGAGGCCACATTCAATATGAAACTAATTTTAGTAACGATTAAAGACTTGTTAACCTGTGACTTCGTGTCTAATTTCGTATACGAATATTGCATAGAGCGCCATTCCATGCTGGTGGTGACCTTTTGAACTAATTTTATTTGGTGGGTATGAACTTCCCATGCCCTCTTGTATAATATTACTAAGAATTATAGCTTTTGGTCCAGTAGGCTTTTCTTATACATAGACCTTGTATATAGAATAGAAGATAAAGGGATTAATATTATATCCATCTCTCCTCTACAGCCTACGAGACACTCCACAAAAACATTTATGTTTTCTTCTTTATTTTGTTGTTTTTATTGTGGTTACCCACTGCGCTATTCCATATAGTCAAAATTTACAGGAAGCCCTATAGCTTTCCTTAGATTAAGCTATCCATAGCATCATAGTTTAACAGATTCAATTAAATTATGTAATACTATGTAGCAAAATTATGGAAAAAAAATTATTGATGAAAATAGAGAAGAAAATTCCACAACTTAGACTCAAACCAGTAACCTTCAGCTAATTGCTGCGAAATTTTTTTTCTTACTTTCATAAATAATTTAAACATATGAGGTAAGTCATATATTAAAACCCTCACAGATCATTCATCAGTTATATTCTTTAAAACAAAAATTCTTATGTATGGTGCCTGGCACAAAAGAAAAAGGAAACTGGCCCTTACGTAAATGAAAAAAACCTCGTTCAATCACTCAAAAAGGGAAAGGAAACGGGGCATTACTTATTACCGTTTCTTGTTCGTTTCTGATTGGTTGAACGAGGTTTTTTCATTTACGCATGCAGCAGTTTCCTTTTCTTTCGTGCCTGGTACTATAATTTTTGGATTACAGAAGTAGAAAAATAATCTACAACGGAAATTTTTAAAATGTTGTAATCTTAAAATTTTTAGAACCTACTTTTCCTGGGCAGTGGTTTTCAACAACTCTTCAACAAAAACAGCCTGCATGTTCTCACTATTAATAAGATCAACTGCTGTTTGGCCATTTTCATTATGGACACCAGGATCCGCACCAGCAAGATTCGAACAATATCACAATGATCCAACTGAATAATAAAGAAACAAAATTAAAAACCATTTAAAAGTATAAAAATATTTTTAAATCTCTTCGTTATTTACAATTGAAACTAAAAAAAAAAAACAAACTCCCAAAATAAAATTGGGACCTAATATGTGACTGACAGTATGATATTTTGACACAAATGTATAAGTTTGATTGCATGTATAATCAAATATCACAGTTTGATATTTATAATCGTTTTCTTGTTCTTGGGCTGAACTTCCTTCTATTTTTTAAAATAGATTTCTAGATGTGAAGCACAATTTAATCTGTAAATATCATATGACTTCGGGGTTTGAATCCCCTTCTGTAGTGTTGTGGTATATGATTTTTCTTAACTTAATTGTACTTAATCCTGTTACAGCGCTTGATTAAATACCGTAATACTAATACTACTACTACTACTACTACTACTAATAATAATAATAATAATAATAATAAACCTCGTGTGGTCCTACGTCCGCGTCGTGCGAGGGGGGCAACATCTTAGAGAGATGACCCTGGTTAACAGGTCTGATCTGCTCTACCCTTAGATTAATCTTGAGGGTCCAGATGACCCAGTAGGGCTGAAGAGCTGATTACATCAACCAAGGACCTGCTGATGATGGAGATGGCTAACAGGACCACCCAGTTATTGGTGATCACTATGATTAGTGCTAGTGCGTTATCTGATACCGGCTCGGACGTCACCCGGGTTACCAAGATCCGCGCTCGTGGGTTAGGCAGAGGCTCACATTCGAAAAATATGCCACAATCTTCCTGGGCCACTGGTGGCGAAAGCAGCACCAACCCCTGTTCGGCTACTACAATGCCACAACCTGTCCCTAGTGTTTCAAGAGCTTCTTTGCCCTCGACCACTAATGCAGGCAAGCCACGCCAACGCATGAAATGGACCAATGACATAAACTGTTTTATCATACGAGCCTACTACGCAGTCACTAAATTGGAAACTGACACTACAGCGTACAGTCAACGCTTATATAACATTTTCAAAGAGACATATCCTCACATCACAGTCACTGAACAACGCATTGCAGATCAGCATCGCACAATTGTTATGAACAATTTAATACCCTAACCCACGCTACAGAAAATAAAGCAAAAAGTTGCACAGCAGCTACAAGAACACGAGACATATACACAAACCGACACTCAACACATAGAATCAAACACTAACATTGACATCACTAATGAACTTGTAGAACACACACTCAACAATGAACTTCACCATGATATTCATCCACAACACAACGTGAATACCAAACTTATTGAAACATTAAATGACACCCTACAAAGATACCTTACAGTTTACACGGGAACAGATCCCACACAAAGAGCAGGTATACCTAAAATAAACAAACAGCAAAACAGGGGAAATTTTATCTTACATGAACACATATATCTTACCACAGTACATTGAATAAAATCTATCTTTAGAATACATACACCTATTTATTTACGCTGGGGCTCTTACAGTTACATGTATATCCACACTGGGTAGGAAACCAATTCTTAAGAACACACAAAAATTATACACCCAACAGAAACCTAAATGGCAAAAGCGGATTGAGTCTGAGATTGACGAAATTCGCAAGCAGTTAGGTAGACTTACACAGTACACTAAAAACAACACTTTATCAAAGCAGAACAAACGCCTCAGAAAATTATTTATGAAGATTAAAACACACACCAGACATGAGCAGCACAATCAATTTACAGAATATATGGACACATTAAAACAAAAGTTAGCAGCAAAAACACAACGCTTGAAGAGATACAAAACATGCACTCAGCGCAAACAGCAGAACAAGTTATTCGCAGACAATGAGAAGACATTCTATAAGCAGTTAAACAAAGATTATACACAGACACAAAACACTGGTCTGCCAACACAAACAGCACTCCAACATTATTGGTCGACTCTTTGGTCTGTCTCAGGTGAACATAATAGGGAAGCTAGCTGGATCAAAGGAGAGGAGCAATTAGCATCCACACTATCAAACATGCCTTATACTGACATAACAGCTGATGAACTCTCACAAGTCATTAAACGTACTCAAAATTGGAAGGCTCCAGGTGTAGATAGGATTCAGAACTTCTGGAATAAGCGCTTCACCTGTTTGCATCTGGCCCTTGCAAAACAGATCTGCAACACTTTGCAAACACCACAGACATTGCCACATTTCCTCACACAAGGAATAACATGCATGGTACCAAAATCACATAACACTACAGATCCCACACAATATAGACCTATCACATGCCTGCCTACACTTTACAAAATAATAACTGCCTGTATCGCAAACAAAATTTATACACACATAGATACAAACAACATTCTCACTGAGCACTGATGCCGTAGAAATCACATGGGTTGTAAGGAGCAACTCCTGATAGACGGTGTGGTCCTACGGCAAACTCACAATAAACATCGACACCTCCATGCAGCCTACATTGATTACAAAAAGGCCTTTGATAGTGTCCCACACTCATGGCTTTTATATACACTACGATTATATAAAATAAACCCTACACTTATCACATTTTTAGAAAGTACAGTGCTGCATTGGAGAACTACACTACACCTCACACTCAACAGTGAAACCATCACGACTGACAAAATACAGATAAACCGGGGCATCTTCCAGGGTAACTCACTCAGCCCACTCTGGTTTTGTCTTGCACTAAATGCACTTTCCAACAACTGAATAACACAACTTATGGCTACACAATTAAGCATAATAAAAGCTGCAACTACACGCTTTCACATTTACTCTACATGAACGACATGAAAATCTACGCCTCCACACAAACACAATTGCACCAATTACTTGACATTACATAAACGTTTTCAAAAGAAAAAGACATACAAATGTAATTTGGATTGGACAAATGCAAAACCATTCACATTGAAAATGGAGTACTCAGGGAAGGGGGCTTCACATTAGATAAACCAGATCACATTGCTGCTATAGGAAATGACGAATTTTACAAATATCTAGGATTTAAGCAAGCCAAGCTTCTGGAGCACAAACACATAAAGAATACACTCACTAAACAATATCTTCATAGGCTAGAGACAATACTTAAAACGCATTTAAATTCCAGAAATTTAATCAAGGCCATCAATACTTATGCCACGCCAATACTCTCCTACTCCCAGTTGGGGTCATACAGTGGACACACACAGATCTTGAGGGACTTGAAAGGAAACAACGTAAACTGCTTACAAAGCACAGAAAGCATTATCCACACACAGCTATTAAAAGACTCACCCTGCCTCGATCAGAGGGAGGCAGAGGTCTTATTGACATAACAGATCTACACCAGAAACAGACTCAGTCATTCAGAGAATTCTTTCACTCTAAACAACACACATCACCATTACACAAAGCAGTCTGCATGGCTGATACAAAATACACACCTCTGAATCTGAACAGCATGCTGAACACCCATAATATTCCTACAACATGCACTAAACTTCAGTCATGGCTCGGAAAGCAACTCCACGGTAGGCATCCTTCTGACCTCAACCAGCCACACGTCGACAAAAAAGCGTCGAACTTTTGGTTGAGTGAAGGGAGTCTCATGTTACATTGCAATTAGATTTAGAAAAAGTACAAACAAATTTCTTGCGTAATCTTTTCAAACTATTTCATCCTACATTTTTAAATAA
>JAHWFO010075849.1:226668-265209 GCA_023313115.1 Rhysida immarginata | reverse complement strand
CTCTATATGACATTCAAAGAATCTATGTTGCAGACACATGGAAAGTCATTGGCATATTTTGGGCTCGAGGTTCCACATGGTAATTATGACGAGCACATCCACTCAAACAAATATTTCAACACAGACACCGGAAAAGCTCTATTCGATGAAAAATACGAAACGCTAAATCATGGATAAAAACGGGCTTTCGAAAAAATTAGGGAAGCAATTGAAAATCCTAATTTAGAAAAACGTCTTTTCTTTATTGACGGGCCTGCAGGAAGTGGTAAAACCTTCCTCTACGAAACAATTATGCATTACGTTCGTAGCACAGGCGATTTAGTTTTGCAATGTGCATTTACGGGCATAGGAGCGACATTGCTTGAGGGAGGCAAAACTTCTCACAGCGTCTTTAAGCTCCCTGTCCCAATTAAGGAAACATCCACCTGTAATGTTCGACATGGAAGTGAGGCAGCAAAAGAACTGATGAAAGTAAGTCATCATTTGGGATGAAGCACCCATGAGCCCACATCATTGTGTAAATGCCGTTAACATGCTGTACAGGAAACTTTTCGCTGAAGGCGCTCAAGTCCCTTCTAATACACCATTTGGCGGTGTCGTCGTTCTTTTCGGTCGAGACATTAGTCAAATTCTCCCTATTGTTCCACATGGGAGTAGAACTGAAATAATTTCGTCATGCATGAAGAATAGTAAATACTGGAAAGATGTTAGATCCTGCAGTTGGATCAAAATATGCGTGCCAATGACAAGAATGTTCCACAAGAACACCGAGGCTTCTCCGACTGGCTTTTAAAACTTGGAGATGGACAACTTTAAGAGCCTGGATTAGAAGAAGGATACTTCGAAATACCTCCAGTAAGTGTTGAAGATGGATGCATTGTTGATGCTGTCTTTCCTCAACTCATCCAACCTGAAGATAACAGCATCGCGAATCGTGCAATCTTGACTCCAAAAAACCATAGTCTCTTCAAATGAATGAAAATGTCCTTAGACGAATTCAGTCTAACTTTAAATGCTACACGAGCATAGATACGATTCAGCAAGATACTGCAAATTCCCGAGGAAGTAGAAACTATCTTACAGAGTTCTTAAATATCTTAACTCCCGGAGGTATGCCTTCTCATAGACTTAACTTGAAAGTTGGTGCAGTAGTCATGCTACTAAGAAACCTTGACTCCACAAGAGGTCTTTGTAATGGCACGAGAATGATTGTGAAGCAAATGATGTCAAAAGTCATTGGCTGTGAAATACTGACAGGATGTTTTAAAGGTACCAGGGTATTTATTCCAAGAGTCATTCTTGCACCAAGTGACCTTCAAACAGACGAAAACAGTTTATATTAAGACGAAAACAGTTTTCATTGAGTCTTTCATTTGCAATAACGATCAACAAAAGCCACGGACAAACACTGGATTCACTTGCCATTTACTTGCCATCTCCAGTATTAGAGTCATGGCCAACTTTACGTTGCATTTTCAAGAACAACATCGTTCGAGTCAGTCAGGGTAAAAGTATTTGCAAGTGACGAACAAGGCAACTTGAAGAAAGCCCACAGAGTTTTCACTAAAAATGTGGTCTACAAAGAAGTATTGTCCAAATAATTAAATTCATTCATTGTTATATAAGGTGGTTTGTTGCAATAAATTTCTTTCGAATACTATCCAAAACACGTACAACAATTATTGGTTATTGAATTGCAATGTTATTCCTACACTTTTCAGCAGCAGGGTGGCTGGTACCAAACCTCCTAGAAAGAAGGCTTATACACGGAAACGTCATAAAAAGTCAGTGTTAATTATATATCTACCAATAATAAGCCCGAAGTTCTGACTTTATATGATGTTGTGACAATGTAGGACGATTCCGTGCACAGATTTGCTTTCTAGGAAGTGTTGCCGGTATCCTGTTACCCTGCTTTTATCGTAATAAGGTTTCTGTAATACTCCGTTGCGAAGCACGGGCGGCCAGCTAGTAGCAATATAACAGAACAATAATAATAATAATAATAATAATAATAATAATAATAACACGTATTTACATGTCGAGAGCCAAGCTCCCCCCCCCCCCTCCTTCAGCCTATACAGACGGCAACCGAAATTGAAGAGGAGGGCTTGGCTCTCGAAATTTACATTATGATTGTCTGTTATAATGCTATTGTTTGTAAATGGTATTAAATTATTTTATTGTGTAACAGTGGCTTCCTTGGTCTTTGTTAACATATCATCCTGTCCACAGTTTCTGGCTTATTAAGTAGTAAGTTTTCACAATGTCCGTCTGTGTGTCCGTCCGTCCGTCCGCCCCCTTCATAATTTCCGCATTTTTTGAGATAGAAGGTTGAAATTCGGAATGTAGCTTACTATGGGCATGTGCATCTTCACTATTTAGTTTGGTTTTGATTGATCCACTGGGGTAAGAGTTTCGGGGGGCTGAAATTAGAGGGGACCAAATGGTCTACGCATATTTATGCATATAAAGGAGTGAAATTCGGTATGGGCCAATATTTATCCAGATTCCTCTAAGCAAGATCAACATTGCTTTAAAGTTTGGGCCAAATTGTCCCAATAGAGTTGGAGTTGTGGGGGTGGCACTCACTTAGTCTTTAGAACTAGCAACATGTGGCATGTTATATATCATTCGTTCGGAAATGATAGAAACGAAAGAAGATAGAGCTCTTTTTCAGTTTCAAAATACCACGTTCGAGAAAATCAATTTTTCGATTAAAAAAATGGGGGCGCGGCCCCCCCCCCGCTTAAAAAGTGCAGATAAAAGGGTAAAAATAGATGACCTCAGCGCTTCCGCTACTTTTCTACGCCTTTTCTACACCTTCCTCGGGAGGATTAATTTCTTGTTTACTTTATTAACGAGTTTACTATTGTAATTCAAAATACTTTCTGTTGTCTAGGCATACACAAAAGGATCCTTGCTTTAATATTAATCGAAAGTACGACATAGTGACGCAGATCAATGCAACAACCAAGAAATAAAATTACAATAATTATAGAAAAGTTTTTGTCTACATGATTTTAGAATGCGTGTACATTTGAAAGGATATTAAAACAGACTACACAATAGACGTTGTCCTCTTATTCAGTTACAGTAGGTTTCATTGTTCTATTCACTAGGTGCGCAACGATTTTAATGTTTATTAGGAATTTTAGCATAAAAACTACTTATAAGAATGCGCCCTTGGTCTGGACATTTATCCGGCACCGTCCGTCCGCTGTTTGCACGATAACTTGAAAACGGATTAACTTTTTCAAATTCTGTTTTCAGAAATATGACCATCAAAGTCTTAGCTCGGCCGTATCAACTTTTCAGAATTTTTCGTGGACCCCTTCAAGTCAAATTCACGTGCTAAATCAGTGAGTGTAAAGAATACCAAGATAATGGCATGTCATATAACAATCGATTTGTCAAGAAGGAATAAATTGTTACTTTCTGTTCATCTTTTAAGCATTACTGACATCGGCGCGCGCACGTGAAATCGCTTTGTCGACGCACGATTGCTTATCTTTTATAAATCTAAGTCACTTCCCCGGTGTATGTGCTCGATAACCTTAAGAACTACTGCATCGATTTTTATGAAACAAGATTTGTTTGTTAGGGGATTTGTGTAGAAACTTTGTAGGCTAGGTATTAATTCATAAAAATTGGTTTTATATTAAATTATTTACGTTAATAGCTCTCAAAATGCGTCAACATGGCTGCTCATCATATGGTGATCGGCGATCGAAACGCTTAGCGCCATCTCTTGAGCAAACAAACAAACATAAGCTAATTCTACTTCATCTTAATAGCTAAGTAAATTTGCAAGAACATTGTTTCTCGCATGGCCAACTATACGTTGCCTGTTCTAGAGTTAGCGATCCTAGAAATTTATACATTTGCAGTAAAGATGCAATAACATTAAATGTCGTTTATAAGGAAGTACTCAAGACTTAGGTGTAGTCCAAAAACTTCCATTAATTTTTTGACATTAAATAAAGGTTTTTTAAAATTTACCTGTACTGTAACTCCACAACTTAATATTTCAATAAACTAATTCAATAAAAAAATAAAAAATATATAACACAAAAAAATTCAAAAGAACTCAATGAAATACGTAATATTTTTGCGATAGGCTGCCATGCTTTTTTCTCCTCTAACAGCTGTGTAAACAGAAACCATGCGAAGCGAAACCGAAACCTTTTTTTCTCCTCTAAACTTTTAAACTCCCTCACAATTATACCAGGGAATTTACTCCTTTCTGCCAAATAAAAAAACAAAGTGCTACTGCAAAATTACTTCGTCAATCTTCCTTGATAGTTTGGGATGAAGCTACTATGGCAAATAAGGTTGTTGTTGAAGTTTTGCATCGCACTCTGAAAGATCTTAGAAACTCCAATCAAGTAATGGATGGCTTGACATTTTTATTCACAGGTGACTTTCGTCAAACTCTACCAGTTATAACAAAAGGTACAGTTGCTGACGAAGTAAATGCTTGCTTAAAAAAGTCTTTTATTTGGGAGCATGTTATTCACCTTTCACTCACTAAAAACATGAGGGTCCTTTTAAATAATGATCAACAGGCAGATGCATTTTCTACAAAATTGTTGAAAATTGGTTGTGGCAGTGAACCAGAAGTAATTGGTAGGATAAAACTTGATTCTTCATTGTGCAATTATGTCGAATCACTAGATTCTTTGATTGAAAAAATTTACCCCGATATTTCTAATATTCAGTCCAAGTCTTTAGGATGGTTCCAAGAGAGGACTATATTAACACCACGTAACGATTCTGCTAACCTAATAAACTTAAAAATAATGAACAAAGTTGAAGGAAATGTAAAACAGTATTGTTCCATCAACACAGTTTTACAAACTGAAAATGCAGTACATTACCCTGTGGAATTTTTAAACTCTTTACAACCTTCTGGTTTTCCACTTCATTTATTACAACTTAAAATTGGTGTTCCTATAATGTTACTTAGAAATTTAAATCCTCCAACACTTTGTAATGGAACAAGGTTAATTGTGAAATCACTAAAAGATAATGTGATAGAAGGTTCAATTATTACTGGAAGTGGTCTTGGTGAAACAGTTTTAATTCCAAGAGTCCCTTTAATACCTACAGACTTACCTTTTCAGTTCAAACGCATTCAATTTCCAGTTAAACTTTGCTTTGCCATAACAATTAACAAATCTCAAGGCCAAACATTGAAAGTAGCTGGAGTAAATTTGCAAGAAGATTGTTTCTCACATGGCCAACTGTATGTTGCCTGTTCTAGAGTAAGCGACCCTAGAAATTTATACATTTGCAGTAAAGATGCAACAACATTAAATGTCGTTTATAAGGAAGTACTCAAGACTTAGGTGTAGTCCAAAAACTTCCATTAATTTTTTGACATTAAATAAATGTTTTTTAAAGTTTACCTATACTGTATTTTTATTTCATGATTTAAAAAGCCCAGGCAACGCTGGGCGCGGGTTTGCTAGTAATCTATATTATTAAGTAACGGAAGAATGGAGCTACTTATTGGTTTTATAATGTCAGTCCGGCCCCTTCATAATTTCTACATTTTTTGAGGTAGAAGGTTGAAATTCAGAATGTAGCTTCCTATGGGCATCACCGTCTGTACTATTTAGTTTGGTTTTGATTGGTACAAGGGGGTCGGAATTATGGGGGTGGGATTCAGAGAGGACAACATATCTATGTGCTATTTAGGTATGTAAAGGCGTGAAATTCAGTATCCAGATTCCTCTAGGCAAGATCTACTTTACTATGAAGTTTAGGCCCAGTTGCCCCATTGGGGTCGTTTTTGCGGGGGTGGCAGTCACTTGGTCTTTAGAACTATGGCAACATATGACAAGTGGTATATCATACGTTCGGAAATGATGAGAAAGGAAAAAAAAATACGAGCTTTTTCCATATTTTCTACATATTACGTTCGAGATAATAAATTTTTTGATTAAAAAATTTGGGGAGAGGTAAAAAGTCCCCAAAAACTGGTAACAATAGATGAACGCCGCAGCAGCTACTACCCTGACCCTACTCTCCCCCCCAGCCCGGGTAATTTCTTTTTAATAAATGTATAAATTGTATTTATGCTTAACTGCTAAAGCTCCTCCTTGGGATGTTTACAAGATTTTATTCATAGTTATAACTTCTGAGTATTCATACATTTCCCATCAGATCATGGTGAATCATTTTCTAGTCGTTATTTATTTAGATCTGATTAATTAGACAGTTACATTTCGCGTCAACACACAGACTGCTTTCGTCAGCGGGCATAGACCTAACGCATCGACATTTTCTACCCAGGAATCGAGATGGCAACACAAAAAATAAACATAAGAATAAAAAATAAACATTTTGCCATCTAATTATATAGTTTTGCCCCTTAAGCTATTGTAAAATGCTTTTTTATAGTATTTGATACGAAACTGCAAAAAATAATGTTATTCCGTAATACGAGAGTGAGACCGTTTCGCTGAACAAAACAAAAGGGCGCCGAACAATGAAATTTTTTTTATCCTGGCACGCGAATTTAACCCGAGATCACTTTCTTCTATCATATTTCTGAAAAATAAACAATCTCTGCATGTATTCGGGTAAATACGGTAGCTTTCTATCAATATGACAATACAAGACTGGCATTTTCATAGGTTTAAAATTAAATGGTTTGAGTAATGCATATTACTATTGTACAGTGCTATTCAAAATGATGTATGGTATTTTAAATACTTTATCAACCTTATTTCTACACATACGCTTACCAGAAAGCGTTTAAAACGAAGGAAAACTAAAATATATTCATGTTCTGGCATTATAAATGTTCTATGTGACTTCCTCGAGTCACGCGGTCAATGTTCAGACGACAGTCCAGCTCTTGCCAAACGCGTTGGAGAATATCAGAGGTGAATTCAGGAAGGTAGCCGGCTCGCTATGGCTAGAGGTATCGCCTCCTAGCCGTCACGTGATACGCTACGATCTAGGCGTCGCGTATTTGAACGCACTGTAGCAGACGAACTAGACTAGGGACTAGCTATCGAATATCGAAAACATGAATGCCAATACCGGAACGAATAAATAGACTACTATTCTACATTAGAATTTTTTAATTGACGGATACGTATTTCGGCAGCACTGCTGTTTTCTTCAGCATCCAACTATCGACCACGACCTGTAGGGTAAACAGCTCTACTGATAATGAAAGGGACAATCGACAATCGAACAGTGAAGTGTACATTTTTTCAGATGGGACGAAAGCAGCGCTTTTACAAAGCTCATCGAACCAGAATAAATTCCAAACGAAATACATTGAGGTAGTCAAGAAGCCTAACCAACCCAAGCGGTCTTCCATGAAAATGAAAGGGAATTCACTTATATAAGGAGAATAAGCCAATGAGGGAAATAACACTACTCTAACTCACTGGACCTCCTTATAAAGTGGCCAATAGCAAACGGACAAGTACAGCGTGACAACCAACTGGATAGAATCAGTCGATACAATCAGTAATAACAGCAACACTACTTGATTACAGCTCGATTACAAAACTTCGGTTTTAAGAGCATAAGGTTAAACATTATTACAAAATCCTTATCACAGACAATAGTGAAACAGCTCTAAACATTAGAAAATAAATCACAATAAGAAGGAAATAATATAAAATAAAATAAAACAAAATAACGCAAAAAATGTTTTCAATCGACGGGTCCAGGAGGGTCTAGGAACTATTGGTAGCATCTTCTTGGTTTTGGAAATTTGATTAAGTTTGCGATAGGCATCAGGTGGGTTAAGTTTGAGGGGTCCTGCGTCGCTGTTGAGGAGAACTTCTAGTGTTTCCTTGCTGATGGCGTAACTTTCTAGGAAGTTCAGCAGTTGTGGGTCGCCTGTGCTGTGGAGAATCGAAAACCTGTCTCCCTTGTAGTCGTGTCCGCTGCCCAGAATGTGGTCCGAGAATCTAGAGATTCCTGTTTTCTCATTCTTTATATAGTTGAGGTGTTCCTTTATCCTTGTGTCTATGGCTCTGCGTGATTTACCGTAGAAACTGCATCATAAATGCCACACTGTAGTCGGTATACTCCTGGACTCGCTTCTGCCGGTATGGTGTCTTTCGGGTTACCTAGTCTCCTTCTTAGGGTGTCCTGGCTTCTGTAGACTGGTTCTAATCCAAAGCTCCGAGCTCTTTTAGCTAGTCTTACATTTAATCTACTGTTGTAGGGTAGTATTAGTCGTCCTTTGTGTTCCATAGCTTTTTCTAGTGTCGTGGTGTTTTTGATGTGCATCTTTCTTCTTACCTTGCGGGTGATGCTGTCAATCATTTCCGGTGGGTATCCGTTAATTTTCGCGAACTCCTTTATATTCTGGATCTCTTCCTTAGTACTGTTGTGATCCATGGGGATGGAGTATGCTCTGTGGATCATGTGCGTGAATGCTGCTATTTTATGTGCCTGGCAGTGGTTGGAGTCCTTTGTAATGTAGTTGGGGACGAAATTCTTCTTTCTATGGATTCCAACAATCAGTTTTTGTCCTCTTCTGGTGATCGTTATGTCAAGGATCGCTATTTTGGCTTCCTTCTCCCTTTCTGAGGTGAATTTAATGTTCACCTGGTGCTATGGCGAAAATGTCATCCACATAGCGGTACCATATTCTTGGGCATTGCTGGAATTCCAATTTTGCTTTATTCTCCAGGCTCCTCACATACAGGTTGGCGATGAATGGGCTTATACAATTATCCATCGGCGTGCCATCTATAATTTTATACCAACTGCCGTTGAGTAGAAAGATATTACCGTATTGTAGACAATAAGTTTAACTTCTTTTACCGAGCCCAGGTTCCATTCATTTTCGCACATTGTTTCTGCTAAGGTGTCAATGGCTTTGGCGAGAAGTATACTGGGGTATAGTACTACTATGTCGAAGGAGACCAGCTCTTCATTTTCTCCTAGGGTTATGTCTGTCAGCTTTTGGCATAGTTGTTGGGAGTTTCGGATAGTATAATCTTGGCCCATTAGTTTCAGATTAGATAAGTATTTCCTGAGGATGTACTTAGAGAGGCGGTCTGTTGGTGAGTCGATATTATTGACGATAGGTCGCCACTGGTTCCCTAGTTTATGTGTTTTGGGTAGACAGTATAGGCGTGGCGGTTTTGGATTAGTGGGCATTAGGTCTTTTCCTTTAAGGTCCTTACATGCTAGGTGGCATTTTTTGATGCATTCTTTGGTGTCATCAATGAGTTTAAGGGGATCTGATTCTAACTTCTAGTAGGGGCCATGGTCTATCATTCTTGGACTTCCCTGTAGTATGCTTCTTTTTCTACTACCACCAAATGGTTCGACTTGTCGTTTCTAAGATAAAATACATTTTTATCACGTAATTATATAAAGATTCTTGACTGGTCCTTGTTTCCCTCTCTTATCGGTATTTTGGCATTCTTCGTGAGTTGCAATTGTAGTTGGGTTCTTAGTTCCATATTTTGGATGGGTCCAGGTTCCCGTGCCACTTCAGAGTTATGGATATAGAGTCCAGGAGATTTCTGTTATCGTTTCGGAAAGCAAATTTCAAGCCTCTTTCCAGGATTGCTAATTCTTCTTGGCTGAACCTCACATTCGATTTGTTGATGACTACTTTGGGTTCCGTGTTGGGGTCCCGGATTGTTAGTTGGGGGCGTCTCTCAGTAGTGTTTCTTAACATCCTCAGTTTTGAATGCCAATATAAAGAAAGTTGCATGCGCCGGTGTAATACAAATACTACAAGAAGAGACAGAAGAAGATTCCGATATTTTTATGCTGTGTGGGGAAACGCGTGCAAGAGCAACTTTCCAATTATTTCCGTTGCTGATGCGTATGTCTAGGAATTCTAAACAGGATGACATCCAAGAGCAGAATTTTTTTGATACTGTAAAAAAATACCGTAGGCTTTAGAGAACACTTTAGAATGTTTCCAGAAACAGTAGACGTAAGTGTGATATGGTTGTAATATGAACACGTAAAAACTGAATAAAAAAATAAATGTCAGTTAATTGCTAAACTCATCGAACCACATGTGCCAAGTCATCGTTCAAAATATTCAACATTCGAAAAATTATTAGTTACCGTATGATATCTGGGATCTCAGGCGTACTTTAGAACTATTGAACGTTTATTTGGTATACCCAAAGCTACACTTCATGGAATAGTGAATGAGGTATGTAAATGATAACTCCATTTTAATTCAAAGAAATAGAAATAAAATAAATAATAAAAAACAAAGTCATCCGATGTGGAGAGATATAAATATTGAAGAAGTCGAAACACAGATGAAAAGAAGGTCTTGTGAAGAAATTTTACACGAAAACACAGGAAGAAACACAGTAAAGAGGAGAGGAAAATATAGATGAAAGTCCGATGATCAGTAGCACGTTGAAAACATTTTCGGGATATTTATCCCATCTTCAGCTTGTAAAAATAAAGGTAGACAGTTTTTGCTTCCAAGGGTGCCCAGAGTCGGCTGGGATATAGTTTAAATGGTTGGAAGGTTTCCGATACACATCGAACGAAAAGTTGTTACCCTTTCTTTCAATAATAAGGTCTAAGAAGGGTATCTTACGATCTACCTCTAATTCATATGTAAATCTAATAGAGGGGTAATGGCTATTTAGAAATTTCACGAAATCTTCAAGGTTGCATTTATCCGTGTCAAATACGGCGAAAACGTCATCGACATAGCGATACCACAATGTGGGAAAATAAAAACCTGAGTTCTTAAGTGTGTTCTCGAAATTCCTGGGAAAAATCTCCGCAAGAATGGGGCTCAGACAAGAACCCATCGGAGTACCACCATGCATCTTGTAAAAGTTGTTTTGGAACTGGAAAATATTGTTGTTCACGCAAAGTCTAGTTAACATGAGCCATTCGCCACCGCTTCTTTACTTAGACTGTTCCTGGTTAAAGTATCTTCCAGGAAAGCTAATGTTTCAGGGATTGGGACGCTAGGAAACAAGGATTCGACATCGAAGGAAACTAAAATTTGATTTTCTGATAAGACAACATTTTTAATCTTGTTTACTAAGTCCAGGCTATTTATTATTGAACTATCAAACGTAGAAATCTTAAGACTTTTGAAATATTTGGCAAGATATTTAGAAATTTTATAAGTAGGGGAGTCAATATTTGTTCCCCGGTTTATGAATTTTAGGTAGCGCGTAAAGTTTAGGGATGGTAGGATTGACGATAACAAAAGAAGTTGCTACTTTATCGGGAATAATAATCTTGCAATCCTTTATGGTTCTTTTTACTTCCTTGATTAATTTAGGTAAGGTATTCTTTATAATTAAAGTAAAAGGGCCTTCCTCTATCAAATTATTAACTCTATTGACATAAGTAGGCTTATCAATAATTACTACATTATTGCCTTTATCAGATTTAAGATAAAAACAATCTTTTTCTTTAAGACTACTAATTAACCTTGAAAAATTATTTCTCTTAACTAATTGCGATAGACTATTCTGCAGGTTTTTGGATAGTTGATGTACGCATCTCTCTCTAATGTTCTTTTTACTACTATCAGGTAGAAAACGTATGGCCCCTTCTATTTCGCCAATTATATTTTCGAGGTCTTTGTTATCATAGTTGAGTGCGAATTTCAGACCTTTAGATAGAAAATTTTGTTCCTGGACTGAGAATTTAATATCGGTTTGATTGATAACATTGTTGAGCATCGGTGCACCCTTATATCCTGCTGAATGATGAAAGCCTTGCTTTCGAAATGCATACAGGTTGTGTTTTTCTTTGTATTTTCGTTGTGGTTTAAGAGTTTTTATTTCTATTTAATCATCACTATCCACATTCCTTTTTGTTCTGGTTATTTTCCTTTTTGTATCAGTTTTAATTCTGTGGAGTGTTATTTTTCTTATTACCTCTTCGTATCGTTACTGTTACATACTGGGCAATTGTCCGGAATTCATTTTACTAAAACATTGATTGCTGACCGACAGTACCACTTATTAGGAGATTCGGCTTATAATCTCACAGAGCAATTAATTGTGCTGTTTCGTGATGATGGGCATTTGTCAGAAAGACAAAAACAATTCAATTTTCTTCATAGCAGCACAAGAGTTGTTAGTGAAAATGCATTTGGCATTTTGAAGCAGAAATTCAGAAGACTTAAATATGTTGACAAATGCCGGATAGATCAGATCCCTGACTTAATTGAGGCATGATGTGTCCTCCATAATATTATTTTGGACAGTGAAAACAATGTAGAGGATAACACGGATTGCACAGACACAATGGATGATCAAAGCGAGAGACAACGTGAAGAGGGCCATGAAGGCCATGAAGAAAAGGCTGGTGTATTAAAAAGAAATCGTCTGTTGAACTTTATATGCCAATTAAAACCATTTTTACTGTAAACTCTGCATTTTTTTGATTTGTACTATAAGTTTTTTTTTTAATTTACAAGTTTTATTTTTAAATGTGCAAATTTTTTTAGAATTCTACAATGAAATTTTTGTTATATTTGTTAAGATATATGATATAGGAGATTCTGTTAAAAGTTATAATTCAAAGCTTTAACGAGCCAAGGCCGGCCGATATCATCGGGGTAAATTATGGACTTTTAACTTTAAAAAAAATATATTCAATAAACAATCTCACCTTGACTTAATCGTAAAGCTATCTCTTCACAGGTATGTAATGAATATTGGATTGCCATTGACCACGACTCGCGTTTCGACCAAGGTTCGACTGGGCGCAGCCATCTTGAAAATGAGCAACGAAGCCAACTTTTGAGAAGCTCGCTTAAAAACCACAGATTAACGATTACACAGATGCGACAATCAATGTTAAAGCAATGGAAACTTTATAGCTCATTGTTTCGACGTCATCGATTGTTGCAATGCCCCAGGCTACCGCCAGGCGCGCTATTTGGAAACATTCGCTCTTACGTATATTTTGATGTTTAATAAAAAATTTTTATATGTAAATTTCCAAAAGTGTATATTATATTTTCTTTATATGGTGGAAAGTGTATTACTCATTGTTTTTATTCAATACGTTAATTTATTCTAGTCATCGATTGTAGCGAACCTGGCGATAGCCTGGGGCACAATCACATGACCACTTTCCATTTTTCTCCATAGGACGTCATCAATTGTCGTATCTGTGTAATCGTTAATTTGTGTTAAAAACCTAGCCGGTTACGGACGGGCGGAGCAAGCGTAGCCTAGCGAGCGCGTTCAAAAAAAGGGCTAGGCTAGCCCACCTAGCCGTAGCGAGCCGGCTACCTTCCTGAATTCACCTCTGGTTTTATTAACTCGAGAACTGTGCGAATGCGTGTTTTCAGGTTGTCCAAGTTTTCTGCTAGGGATGGCACAAAACACATTATCTTTTACAAAGCCCCACAGGTAAAAGTCACACGGCTTGTTGAGGAATTCACGCACTTCCAGCTTCCTGTGTGGAGGAGCGCGATTAACTTTTTGTTCCACGAAAACGACAGGCCCATCATTGTCATCTCACATGTGTCCTGTACAGAAAAACAGATGAGATGGCAAATCCCATTCGCTTTAGCTTGTCTGTAGGAAATAAAGCTTAATTTCCAAACATGCGTTTTTAACTGCGTCTCTGCGTCTAGACGCATAAATTGGTGCGTCTTGACGCACGTGTCATGGAAACAGATATCTGCGTCTCCAAGTCTTGGTTGACGAGCGTCTGGAGTTCATGCGTCTGAACGCAGAAAAGAGAAGTAGGCTTTCTACTTTTTGACGCACTTGTAAATGCGTCTCAAATCTTTCTAGATCACATGATTATTTTGCGCAAGCACACTTCTTTGTTAACAAAAGACGTTCAGCCTAGTCGTCATTTCGCTACAACATGGCTGAAGAAAGAGAATTTCAACTCATGACGTAAAACATAAACTATGACGCATGCGCAGTTGAACTTTCTGCGTAGACTTCACGCATGCATGGAAATGATGTTTGCGTTCGAATTAAATGCGTCAAGAGCTGTTGCAATGTGCGTCTAGGTGCGTCCAGATGCACATTTGCTTTCTGCGTCGAGACGCAGTTATAAATGCGTCAAAAACGCGTGCATGAAAACTAACCTTAAAGCTTGAACAATCTGCAATCTGTAAGGATTCATTTACAATCGTTTTCTCAAGACGCACCACACACTTGATTGTGGAAATCCCAGTTCATGACTCGCTTGGCGTTGATTTCGTGGGGCTGCGTGTAAACGTCGCTCTGATTTTTTCAACATTTTCGTTACTAACACGTGGTCTTCCATTGCTTTTGCCTTTACACAGACATCCTGTTTCTGCAAGTTGGTGATACCACTTATCGATGCTTTTGTCAGTCAGAATTCCTTTCCAAAATGTCTACGAAAATCACGTTGAACTAAACTGCAGACTCACTTTTCGCATATTGCAGCACACAAAACGCCTTTTCTTGCTGAGACATTTTGAGTTATACCGCGATAGCAGCGCCACCAGCCATGAGAAATTTGAAAATGTTTGAAAATATTTGAGTTTTCTTTCATTGTAAACTCGTTCAGATAAGTGTATGTTTAGAAATGAATTTATTAAAGTATTCTAAAATACCGTACATCATTTTGAATAAAACTGTAAATTAATACCCAGTCAATTAAATATAAAATTTAGAATCCTGCATGTCCACCTAATCTGGAGCATTTCTTTTATTTCAATGTATAATGTAAATAATAATAATAATAATAATAATAATAATAATAATAATAATAATAATAATAATAATAACAGTGCATAATGTAAATGAATACAATGAAAGGCATGGAAGGTCCTACCGAGCCAGAATTCTTCTTTGAGATTACCAAAGCCTTTAGCATATTCAGTCCATTTCCTTGTGAAGTTAATCTGTGGCGGAAATGGTCCTCTTCTTTGGATAACCTTAATTAAAATACAGTTTATAAAAACTTCCGGTCACATTCTATCTTAATGATACGCAAATTAATATTAAAGATGTCAAAATATTATACCGTCCAACCACCGCCATCAGTTTCCATATCACAATAAACTCTAATCCTTCTGGATGATGTAAAACCGAGTAGGACTTCAACGGTGTAAACTCCTGATATTTTATTGCCTAAGAATTAAAATAAATGTTAATATTTACAATATCTTTATCTGCTTTTTAAAATTTCCATCTACCTGCATTAAAGAGGTCGGCGCAGCTGGATGGTTTAGTGGCACATGACTCCTCTTGGCGATCATTTCGACAATCCTTTTTCCTTTGCTCGAAATCATAATGTTTGTAGCAGAATTCCTCAATCGCTTTTTCCTCTATGTGATGAAAGCAGACAAGTAATGGTCATCTCGAAGTTAAAAGAAAACAATACCATAATCCAAGTTAACAATTGTGGAGACCAGATAATGATATAAGAGAGAAATCATTAATTCCACAAAAAAAATCGAAAAAACAAAGCAATAAATATTCGAATACCGGTCATAAAATTCATATTATTGTACGAAAAAACGAAAAATATTTGTCCAAATTTTTCGAGTACGTTCGTGAGCAGTTGTTCTTGTTTAAAAAACCCGCGGTATAGTTTAGCACGTTACCCCCAGAGGGTCAAAACCAAAATGGGGGGAGGTTCTAGACATTTTGGCGTCGACTACCATGGTCATTTTGCGCCTTTTACACAAGTTATAATCTGTACGCAGCCCGGGACAAACACAAACATCCATGCCCACGGCGGGATTCAAACCCACGGTCTCGAGAACTAGAAAGCCTACGCCCTAGCCCTCTCGGCCACCTGGCCGGCAAACCAAAATGGCGCACTCAGTTGATAAAATGAAGTGAGTGATGTTATTCGTTTTCTGCATTTGAAGGGAAACAATGCGAATTAGATACACGATGAACTGGTTGTCGCGTATGGTGACACATTTGAAAAGTGACGTCGACGCTTTTAGCCTGCAGGATGAAGCATTAACTGCACCAATGAAGAACCAGGAATTACTATCGAGTCCATAGTGCAGAAGGTTCATATCAGCCATTGTCAGTTTGCAACACCCTTCATAACGATCTTCACATGTCAAAGTTCGGTGCTCGTTGGGTCCTGCGCTTGCTCCCGCCAATGCAAAAAGCCCACCTCTAAACTTCGATCTAAGCCCACCTACATGGAGACTTCGATCGAGGTGCTGCAATTATTCCAGGCTAATCCGGACGACTTCTTTGATAGGATGATCACAATGGATGAATGCTAAGTATACTCTCTACGACCCAGAAACGACAAATTTTTACAAAGACACAACGACCATACCCATGCGTCGTCACCGCTATCGAAAAAGACACGATCTCACCTGTCATCAGGAAAAGTGACATTGAGCGTGTTTTGGAATTCCGTTGTATGCTTTTAACCGATAATACCCAAAAAGGTACTACAAATAACAGATTACTACAGGTACCTCCTCAGAAAATTACGAGTGGAAATCAAGGCCAGGCGGCGTGGAATGCTTACGAAGAGATTCTTCATTCCAACGCCTTCTTCATTACAACGCACCAGCCCATTCATTTCAAGACAAGAAGAACTTGCGGGCGAATTGGGGTACGAAATTCTGCCTTATTTCCCCTATTCCCTAGATCTCGCGCCCAGTAATTTCTTTCGCTTTCACGCTTCAAAGACGATAAGGAGGTGATTACTGAGGTGGAATTATTCCTCAAGAGCCTAAAAGAAGGCTTCTTCAAAGACGGTCTCCATCAGCTCTTCTATCTTTTTAGATTTAATATCAGGTTGTCCGGAAAGTTTCTTCCGGATTTGAATTTTTATTTCGAAAGCAAACAATATGTACAAAATCATTGAATTAATGAGGATAGCAATGAGAATAATAATCGATGATCTTCTCCCAACGTTTTAGGAGCTTTTTGAATCCCTCCGCGAAGAACCCTAGGAACAAATCGACCTCTTTTTTGAACTCTTCTGTACTTTTAAAAATTTCACCCCGAAGATGGAGTTGGGAGAAAAGGTAGTAGTCGTAGGGTGCTAGGTCAGGGCTATATGGGGGGGGGGGGGGATGGGCATTATATCCCATTCGTGTAAGGCCAGGAAGTGCGGTCGTAGTGTGCGCGCGAAAGTTTTCTTGATGGAACAGAACCGGCTTTCTTCGGAACTCGTTTCGGCGATTGGTCTTGATGGATTGTTGAATCTTCTTGAGCATTTCACAGTAAATATCACTGTCGATGGTTTGACTACTCTTCAGGTACTCCTTGTACAGGATACCTCTACAATCCCACCAGACACACAGCAAGACCTTCTTCTGGGTCAATCGCAAAATCTCCGCCTCTGAATTTCCGATACCATACTTCTACGGTACGAAGACTGATGACATTGTCACGTAAACGTTCACACATGTTTCGATGGCATTTGGCGGCTTTAACATCTCTAGAATATTCGTAGAAAATGATAGTTCGAAGTCGCTCACGTGATAGTTCCATTTCAGGCTCTTGATGGACAGTGAAGATGAAAAGTGATACTAATGAATTGTTGGCAGTTGATAGTTGACGTGTTTTCTCTTCTAACAAAGAAAAAAATTATCGAAAAATGTAAACAAACACTCGAGATACAGAATTGTTTGCGCACGCGTCGAGAATCCAAAAGAAACTTTCCGGACAACCTGATACAATGGAATAAAAGATATTTTTACAATTCATCATTGATTTTTTAAACATTTAATTTCAACCCCAACATACAAAAGTATAAATTATAAACCAAAATTTCCTTATATACGAGGGTTGTTCCGAAAGTAAGTTTCATCATTTTTTTTCACACGGAAACTTTATTGCAAAAAAAATACAGCATGGCATCATGAACTATACACCTTGCACTATTTTTCGACATAGTCGCCACCGACATTGAGACATTTGTCGTAGCGTGCAATCAGTTTGAAGAAAGAATAGCAGCAGACAGGCGTGCCCGAGGCTATTCGAGTACAAATCACGATGCCAGACAGACATGTACTGACAACGCGGTCGCATCCCCGTTCACCAGTGAGGAAAAAATTCAAAGTGTCACCCTCCGCAGGAAAGATTATGGCAACAGTGGTATGAAGTATCATCGGTTATCCATGTTTTGACTATTTTGGGAGTTTTAATGACGAATTCCACGGCGATAACGATTTTTGAATTACTGGGACCCGTTTTGTACTATATGAGAGTTTAGCAAAAAGTGTGAACGAAACTGTAAATCCACCCATTTGGGTGACTTTCGGTGAAAATCATGAACGTTTGCCAAAAGTGTGCACAAAAGAGATAAATTAGGTACTACTAATTGCTGCCAGGTTTCTTTGTTATCCTGAAATTTTCTAACATAATACAGAAGATTATCTTTGTCTCAGAAGAAATTTTCAATTTATCTCTTTGATGCCCATTGGAACTTTGGGAGCCGTGAATGTTTAAACAACGATGTCTTCATCGAGACAAGGCTCGCAGCCAGGATTCTTATATTGCTTCGTCGAGCTTCTTCAACTGTAAGGACTAGTGAAACATGTCTTTTAAAATCAAGTTAAGTAATTTAGGAAGACTCTGGAGGAATCTGTTATTTTCTGTATACAGTTTTATGCCATATTTTATTGAATATAAAGAAATTTGCATTTTTTGTGTTGGTTTTGAAATTAAATTTAAAAAATCACTAATAAATAGCTCGTCTATCGTTTGGAAAAATGTCCCCTTGGATGGAAGATATGTAAAGAAGCTCACGGCCAACTTTTGTTTTCATTGCATTATTTTTTCTTAGCAATAATAAGAATTTTATGACCGATCCTCGTATTATTTCTTGAATAACGTGTGACATCAATGTGTTTTCTACGAGGGGAAGTCAGTTAGTACGAAGGGAACTCAAAAAGCAATCGAGTTAATTTTTACAGCAAAACCGTCAGGTATTTGCAAAAATTATTGTATACGTTTTGAAGAGCATGTAATTCTCCACCACCCGATGGCAGGCGTGTACACTTTCTCCATGCAGAGTTACAGCCGTTCCAAAATGGCGGTAAACAGGAGACATTCGAGACTGTGAAGATCCGGAATGTGGTCAGATTTCTTTGGTCAAAGGGACAAAAGCCTTTGAAATCTATTGCGAGTTGTGTGCAAAGTACATGACACGTGCATGACTTTAACAAATGTGTTCTACGGATCTGCCAAGTTCATAGCGGGGCGCGACTGTGTTCTCGATGAACTACGTTCTAGACGTCCGTGAACATCCCGTACACAAGAGAAAATTGATGTCGTGAATGCAGTGATTCAACGAGACCGGCGGGTAATGATCTAAGTACTGGCACTGAACATTTCATACGGAACTGCACACCGCATCATCCACGAAGACCTTAAGTTTCGGAAAGTGTCAGCAAGATAGGTCCCTAGGCAGTTTACACCAGTGCACGTGGACAGCGCATGGCATACTGTTTGGAGCATTTGCTTCGGTTCCACAAGCAGATTCTGCTTATATACCAGTGATGTACGTGTGCGGCGAAAAGCAACAAAGCGCCGTCTTCCACAGTGTATCTATATATGGGACACAGGTGCAATCCCTGGCGTAATTGTGTGGGGCACAAACAGTTACAACTCGCGATCACCCTTAGTGTTTGTGGATGAAACATGGAACATCATTCGGTACGTCCAGCAGATTGTGGAACCTGTTCTTCTCCCCCTTCTTGCAACAGAAGGGTAACATGTTTCCAACAGGATAACGGCCGTCCACACATTGCCCGTGTTAGTTTGCAGGCCTTACAGCATGTAGCCACCACGATTTCTAGACTTGTTCAGGAGGCTTGGAACAACCTACCCCAAGGTGACATCAAGGTGTGCGTTAGGACCAAGGGATATTGGCAGTACAGCTTTGTCGCCATTTCACTCCAATTTTTTGCCAGTATTTGAATTTATGAAAATTAACCGAACTCTTGTTATTTTGTTAAATTGTAACTCGAAGTCTTAAGCTCCATCGGAGCAGATTTTTTTTTTTTTTGCTTATTGTTGTTAAAGGCTCATGCTATTAATTAGGGAATTAGAGAGATATTGTAAGATTTTCTGTTATCGTAACGTATAAAGGAATCTGCGTATTTCAAGTTAAGTTAAGTGTGCTAGATCAGAAAAGGATTATCTGCGTTTAAGTAAATTTTCTGAATCTCAACAAACTTTTCTTTTTATTTTTTTGTTGTTGCACATTGTTAATAAAATTTTGAACGATAAAGTTTATGCGTTCTGTGTTACTTCTTTATTCCACTGCTTCCAATGCACATTCCCATACCTTGTACGTGAGAAATAATAGCTAACACTATTTCAGAAAGGACACGTTCAGCAAATTGCAACCAATCATTAACAGGTATAGGGCCCAAGTCGCTATTAGGATTGCAAAAGTCTATCGATTTGTTATTGCAAAATTCTTATCGATTCAAGGAACTACGGACAACAAATGTCGGTCCTTAGTAGTGTAGAGATATTCAACTTATTTTAGATCAAAATTATGGCCCTGTTTTAAGACATGGCCTGCGAAGCCAGATAGACTAAGTTTACAATTTTTGCACAGGAAATGTGCCCTTTAATTTGTTTTTCAAATCTTTGAAGTGTGGAGCGGTAATAAGCACACCGGACAAAAAATTAGTCACCTGCTGTTCATAGTGCGTTCCACACCCCCTTTGCTTTAGTTACAGCTTTAATGCGCTTTAATGCAGTTCATAGTGTCCTTATCTTTAAGGGTCGTTGTCATGTGTAAATACGAGGGGAGATCAAAAAGTAAGTTGCACTAACTCGCCGCAGGAGCGCGCTGTGTGTCGCAATTTTGGGCAAAGCGGAGAAAGGGACATTAACTGCGCAGACTTCGGATAGGACGGTTGCTGTGGTTTCCCGTCGTGTTTTGTGTGACTAGCGGGCTAAAAGCAATGGCGCGTCAACTGGATGTCCATTCCAAACTTGAGGTGCGAGCAGCAATCCGATTTCTATGGGCCAAACGGGTGAATTGCACGGACATTCATCGTGAAATCACTGCTGTATATGGAGAGCGTGCAACACCTCACAAGGGCCGCCAAACGTGCGAACTGCTGCAGCGATTCAAGTGGGAGGTTTGGCAACATCCTCCATACAGTCCCGATTTAGCGCCATGCGACTTTCATCTTTTCGGTAAGATCAAAACGGAACTCGGTGGACAACGATTTCGAAACGATGAGGAGGTGGAAACGGCTGTCACCGTGTGGTTACAAAACGCTGGAGGAGATTTCTATGCATCCGGAATCGAAAAGTTGGTTGATCGTTCGGATAAATGTTTAGGGTCTCTTGGGGACTATGAGGAAAAGTGAACCTACATTGTATGCTGCTATAGCCGTGTTGCTTTTCTATAGGTGGTATAATAAATGACCATACTGTGGAAGTGGAACTTACTTTTTGATCTCCCCTCGTAATTGACTAGCATGAGATGTAGCAATGGAATCAGTAATAATGACAATAGGCGGATATACAGGGTCGGGACACATTAATATGACCACCTGCTAGTATTCGGAATATCCACCTTTGACGGCAAGCACAGCAGATAGTCGATGTGGCAAAGAGTCAATAAGTCCTCGGAAAGTGGTTGCAGGTATCTGGGACCATTCGGCGATCAGTGCATCCCGTAATTCCATCACCGTGCGTGGTGGAGGTTCCAGCTTGCGGACATGGCAATCGAGATGGTCCCACAAATGTTCAATGGAGTTGAGGTCCGGGGTGGCCATGGGAGTAGCTTGAATTCATCCTCATGCGCTCCTCGAACCAGTCGTGGACAATTTTGGCAGTATGACAGGGAGCATTGTCCTGTTGAAATGCCATCACCGTGAGGAAACACTGTCGCCATGAAGGAGTGTACCTGGTCTGCGACGATCGTCAGGTAACGAACAACATTCAGTGTACCTTCCAGCGGTATCAGTGGACTCAGACCATACGACGAAAACACCCCCCAAACAGTCACACCTCCCCCACCAGCCTGTCGTCTGCCAACGATGGTGTCGGGATGCCTTTCTCAGATGCTTCCCGGCGAATTCTCCATCGTCCGTCCACTCTGTTCACCAGAAATTGCGACTCGTCAGTAAAAGCAACCCTTTGCCACTCGGCCGAGGTCCAATGGCGATAGTCTATTGCGAATTGGAGGCGTTTTCGGCGATGCACAAGCGTCAACAAGGGTGCTGTTACCATACGCCTGCTCCGGAGCCCCAACCTCAAGAGGGATCGTTGCACTGTCTTGGTACTGACACGCCCAGTGGCACCACTGTTCATTTGCTCACGTAACCGACTCTCGCCTCTAGGAACGATGGCTCGTGGGACCCCACAGTTACCTCTTCGGTTGCTCGAAACTGTCTGGTTCGTCCAGTCGCGGTACACCTTCACAACTGCAGTCCTAGAGCAGTTCACAAAGGTGGCAGTTTCTGAAATGCTGCCCCCCTTGGCCCGATAGTCAATGATCATCCCCTTTTGGAGGTCCGACAGGTCACTTGCTCTGCCCATGACGGCGACAATTGGTGTGTTAACGGATGCTACTACACGTCTGCTGTTGTCAGCTGTTAATAATATGCAATGATTTTTCATCTGCATACCATGGAACGTTCCAACATGTTCGAGGAGAGGTCATATTAATCTGTCCCAACCCTGTACGCAGTTACCTCCTTAAGGTTCTTTCACAAACTTGTCTATGCGGAACGTTATTGACTTCCTGCAGTAGTTTTTGCCTGGCTTGAAAGATTTGCCTTCATTGGTCAACACCACCTAAAGAAAAATTTTGCGCACGGTAACGTCATACATTATTAAATAGTCATAAGAAGTCATCTTTAATCGTATTTCTAACAATAACAAGCCATGAATTATGATTAGGTATGATGATATAATAATGTATGACGTTTCCGTGCGCTGGCTTTCTCTTTAGGTGGCGTTGGTTTGATCCCGTTCCGACCACAGTTTCGACGGTTGTTGCCACTCGATATGGCTGTGGACCATTTCTTGAAATCACGGATGACTGTTCGATTTGATACTTAGGCAACGTTGTCTACTTGTTGCACGGGATGTCCTTTTGCCCGCTGAAATGCTATGACTCGTTTTAGTCTCCGAGAATTTCTGGCTTACGACCCATTTTTCGCAGCCAAGTTCGACAAGGAATAACACAAACTACTGTACGTTGCTTAGCTACTACTAAACTCGCAATGAAATGTGTTCATGCGCATTCATTTACATATTCACACAGCTTTACATAGAAGCATCGTAGAAGTTTCAAAGTGACTAGTTTTCTTTGTACGATTTGCTTAATAGTGTTCAAAAATTGAACACGGGATTTTATAAACTCCCGATTTGTTCTATTGGAATTAGTGTTTTTTTCTAAGAGTGTTTTGAGGGAATTTTGACTTTTATAAGCTAATTTAAGGTCAAATGTTCTGGCTATCTTCGTAAAACATTTATTTAATTGCTATTTTCTTTTATGGTTTTAAATGTCGTAAAATTTTCATCTTTTGATTGAGTTTCATAATAATATCTTCATTGCATCTGTTAATTTTGGCAAATTGCATAATTCATAATCGACAAGGTGTCTGCCAAATGGCCGTATATTAATAGAGGCTGCTCCGTAAGCAAGCCCTGGCCTTCTTTAAGGTAAAATAAAACTTGGCTTAAAAACAATATGCGGAAGCGCCCAGGTGGGCAGGAGAGCTCAAATGAAAAGAGATTAAATGATTCCAAAAGAGGAAGTACTCTCGGAAAGACCAGAAATGTTTTCATCATCTTCTCAACTTGAAGTTGACGTCTCTGAAAATGAGATGGCTGAAATAATAAAAAAAAAAACAAAAGATAAAATTTTCAAATCCCGGTTTCTGTTTAACCAGACTGTCTCTTTTTAGAGTTTTTTTATAAATACAATTGTGAGAAATCGTTATATTGTATCGTCTAGTGAAAGAGACTGATGATTTACAATACATAATTTATGGATTGAGATGAATAACAGGTTTTCGCCTTTTGTATCCTGCTGTTTTTTAAATCCCGAAATCGTTTCATTCTGACCTTAAGAGGTACGAAGTTTTGCCGATAGGTGGTGTTAGGGGTACATCTCAACTGTAATTGTGCCAAGCAGTGTCATCCTATGTCCACGTGATTTTGAGTTTGAGCTGTTTTTGTCACTCTTTGTGTTGGTCGTGTTGCGATTCTTGATATTAAAGCTGAAGAAAACTGCGGCTGAAAACCACAGACTGTTGAAGGAGGCTTTTGGTGAAGAAGCTGTAGGCCAAATCCAAACATTTGAGTGGTTTAAGCGCTTCAAAGATGGTTGGGAGTCTGTGGAAGATGACAAGCATTCTGGTCGACCGTCAACAAACACACCTCTGGAAATGATCACGAAAGTGTGTGATTTGATTCGAGAGGACCGAAGTCAGACCATCCACGATACTTGTGATCGCCTTGGACTGTCATACGGGACGTTTGAAACGATTGAGGGAAAACGTGAGGCGCAAAAGGCTAGAGATGAGAAAGAAAAAAGACTGGCTGCTCCATCACGACAATACTCTGGCGCACACATCGCTCGCTGTGAGGTACTTCCTCAACAGCACAACATGACCTCTGTCCCCTGCGATTTCTGCCGCTTCCGAAAATTGAAACTGCGATTAAAAGAGCGGCGATTTGACTCCATTGAAGTGATCAAAGCAAAATCGCAGCAAGTGTTAAACATGCTCCAACCTGGGAACTTCCAGGAGTGCTTCCAAAAGTGGGAATATCGCTGGAAGAAATGTATACATGGCCAAGGAGACTATTTTGAAGGCGACGGTGGAAATTAAAAGATCGGGTAAGTTCCGTATTTTATAGAGGTACATTTTGGGTAATTTTGGGTAGCACCTCGTATAGTTTGTAAACTCTGGTGATAATTTTAATATAAAAGTTTTTAAATTTTGTGTGGTTTTAACTAGGAATTTTTTTATTGTGATGTTTCTTTCTGGTGTTTATGTTTCACGTTGTTTCTAGTTTCTTTGTCGGTTACAAATTTTTTTATAACTATGAGGTGTGGATATTCTATATTCTGTGAAAGTTAAATAGACACATGTTGATCCCTTTTTGCTGTTTTTTTCATTCGTATTTTCTCCCTCTCTCCCCAAAAAACTCTATCTTGTGTTTTATCTTAGATCAGATTTGGGAGAAAAATGATCCAAACTGTTGACTCGCAGTAAAATTCCAATCATCAAGCATAATATGTTGTATCGCCCACCATTAGTGAGCAGAAAATGCATTTATCCCATTTGTTATCTAATTTTATAATTTAGTAAAACGGCGTCTTAACAGAAAATTCTAACCTTTGACAGTTTCTTCCAATGATGAAAGCGCGTGGTGGAGAGGAATTCTCTCGAATTCTCGAGTGGTGATGGGAACTTCTCCTCCCGTATCTCCTCGAGGTGTTTGTTGCAAACTCAACAAACACATGAGAATCAAGAAGAAGTACGTCAACTTCATTAGTGTCTGTTGGAAAAGGAATATTATAATTATAAAGACTCTAACGCGTACTGTGTTTCTATTAGCATGTCCATTCTTTACATAAATCCATATTAGTTTGTTTTTTTTAATAGATGAAAATATATAATTTTCAAATACAGCAACTAGAGAATGCAAGTAGATAGATAGGATGGATCATCGTGCAAATTTCTTTATTTATTACTTTATTCTACCTTAATAAATAATTCTGTTGTCATCCAAAATTTGTGCGATATTTAAAATTTTTATATGAATTATTAAAAATCTAATATTTATAAAACATAATGATTATTAATTTGTTTAAAAGATTGATTAAAATTTTACTCTATATTTCATTCGACGAAGCGCCGATATCATGCATTTCTGAGATTGGATTATTATATGAAAAGGAAATGCATTAGGATTAGATTTTTGCACCTTATTATAAACAATTAAGTTAAAGGTTAACAATGCTAATTTTTTTATTATAAGAAAATATTTAACTAAACATGTAAATGTAACTAAGTAGTTAAATAACTGCATAATACAAGGTTACATGGGTTAGGGGTTTGGATGCTTCAGGAATTCTGTGAGTCAGACTGCTACTTTAAGGTTGCCATTACAGGAAGGTAACGTTGCGAAGTGAGACGAAAAGCATCCAAACTCTATAAAATCTCATAATGTCGACGAATGATAATCCACTCAGAGAATCCAAATTCATCTAGAAAAAAAGCGCACTTGAACTGATATTCCTAGAGTGACACCACGAAAACTATAGGTGGAAGAATTCAGAAACGACTTGATGAGAAAACAGGGAAGATGTGTATTACAGCATCGTTTGTGGCTTAGATTAAAAACACCAGCATTGTTCGAAAAATAGTCGACAATCTCAATTCATTCGTTATGCAATTGGGAAAACGATTAGGGATAGCACCTGCCATTACGAAGGTCGTTCGGAAAGTCTGTACAATCACTGTGACAGAAGGGAGATAGGGCCATTAAATCCAATAACTTGGTAATGGAGTTAATCCTTTTCAACATAAGCACCATACAACTTCACACACTTCTGCCAACGATGGATGACCTGAAGGAGTCCATTCTTTTAGAAGTCCATTTTCTGACCATTGAGAAAAGTGTTTCACCTCAGAAATCACCTTGTTGTCGTCGTGAAAACGCTTGTCACGCAATGGTTTCTTCATCTGAGGAAAGAGGAAGAATTCAATGGGTGCCTGGTCTGATGAGTAAAGGGGGTGAGGCAAAAATTTAATAGCCCAAAGCAGCTGCGTGTATGAAAGTGTCCTTCGCTGAATGAACGGACGCATTGTCGTGTCCCTCTACCTCTTGGTTTTGGTGATTGTACTTTATGAACGCTCCTCGTACTCTGGAGGAGAAACGTGTAAAGCGAAAACGGGGTCAGGTGTTGTCAATCGGCACTTGGAAAATACTCTCCACGTCAGGGAAGGAATATGATTTAGTGGAGGAAACCAAAGGATATTGAATGAATATTGTAGGTATTGCTTCTACAAAACGTCCGGATTCTGGTACTGTGGACCCAGAAGGAGGCTGGGAGCTTATGGTATCACTTTAGTATGACTGTCCAGGCGGGGAGTGGGGCACAAACCCTCGGCTGGCAGATTGGTTGTTGATTGGACCCCCTATGGGTGGAAGACTGTATTTCACGAAGCTTTAGATACAGAAACGGTCTACTTTCTCTCTCTCTCTCTCTCTGTTCGTTGCATAAGCTCCAAATTTGTTCAGAGAGTACCCACTATTTCTAGATGAAGTTGTTGCTGTTCTTAGATTCTGCCATCCTAGTAGGCGATTTCATTGTATACGTAGAGACTGATATCAAACATGTAAAGGCGTGAGTGGTTGAATCTGACCACGATCTTACAGCTTTTTGCATTTGCTTTAACGCAATTTTCAAAATAATTAACGCAGTTTCCAAAATATTTAACGCAGTTTTCATTGAAATTAATGCAAGTTTCATTGGAATTATTATAATTTTTAGAAAATTTAAAAAAAAAGTTGGGGTAAAATTTATTTAATTTTTACTGCCCTTTTTAAAATATTTTTAGCGTCGTTTAAATGAGTTAACAGCATAAACAAGTGATTTAATACTTTTTATAGAACTCGCAATGTATTAGTAAAAGTTTACAGAATTTACAATGTTTATACAACTACCGGACTCCGTAAAATATTAAAAAATAAAGAAATGCTTTTAAAACGTAAGTTACTGTAACTATGTAGAATTTTTAATGAATTTATAAAGCGTTTTTTTATTTATATCATGCACAGTAATTATTCAAGACAATGATGATTGGCGAGAATAGGCATATGTAATTACAATTCTTACTTACAATTTACTGTAAAAAAAATACGACAACATTAACGAAAAACCATTACTTACAGCAAAAAAAAAAGATTATAAGTAATTTAAATCTTAAAATGTGGCTAAGGTATTTCTTTGTATAAAAATTTGGTATGACTCTTAGTGTACAAAAAATGATTTTCTTTTATTTACTGTAAAAGAAATTATTTATGCTGTTATAAACCAACTCTGTTTATGCTGTTTACTCATTTTAACGATCCTAAAATTATTTTAAAAAGCAGTAAAAATTAAATAAATCTTACCCTCGCCCCCCAAAAAAATAACTGATAAATTTTCTAAAACTATAGCAATTCCAATGAAAACTGCGTTAAATATTTTGAAACTTACTTACTTACTTTTCAAACCCGCTTATCCGTTAGGGTCGCGGGGGCAGCAGCCCTATGGAGGATCTCTAGCGACTGCGATCTTCCACCATCAAGCGCATGTCCTCCCTAGTAATAGCCAAGCGACTCGAACTCAGATTCTCCATGTAGTCTAGCCACCTAGTTCTAGGCCGACCCCTTGGTCTCTTACCCACCGGCTTGGAAAATAACAATTGCCTAGGAAGACCAGTTTGCGGCATCCGTATCACGTGGCCATACCAGCGCAACTGAGATCTCTCAATGCGGAGAAATAGCGGCTCAATACCTAAAGACTCCCTTATTGTGCTGCTGTAAACTCTATCTAGTAGAGTAACACCTGCCACACCTCTCAGAAATCTCATTTTGGCCGCTTGTACCCGCGATCGCGCTCTTTCGGTCATTACCCAAGCCTCATGACCATAGGTGAGAATGGGGACACATATAGATTTGAACAAGGAGATCTTGGCTTTGTTACCCAGCTCGCGTTTCGTTACCACGGATCGCCACAGTTCACGTCTGACACAGCTTGCTGCACCGATCCGAGCATCCAATTCTTTCTCCTGCCGTCCATCACTCGTGAATACAATCCCGAGATAATTGAATTTCTCCACCTGTCTCAATGAGGCTCCCCTAACATGGAGAGCGCACTGAGCAGGCTGTCTTGAAAGGACCAGAACCTCGGTTTAGCCACACAGATCTTCATCCCAGCTTCTTCACATTTGGCTGCAAACCGGTTAGTGCATGCTGAAGGTTTGTGCGAGAAGACCCAAGGAGGACAAGGTCGTCAGCAAAGAGCAACCTCTCCACCAGGCAGTCGCCCACACAAACACGCTCCTCGCCTTGGCTGCCCCTGTCTATCCAGTCCATAAAAATAATGAAAAGAGGGGCGACAGTACGCACCCTTGGCGCAGTCCAACACCCACGGTGACGGACTTGACTTAATGCCATTTATCCGGACACACATCTCAGAGCTTTCGTACAGAGACATGATAGCAACCAGTAATTGCCCATCCACTCCATACTCTTGCAACACTTGCCAGAGCTTCTCCCGAGGAACTGTGTCATATGCTTTTTCGAGGTCCACAAAGCAAGCATAGATCTCTTTTGCATACTCCCAGGATTTCTCAAAGATTTGCGTTAGAGCAAAGATGTGATCCGTCGTGCTTCGGCTAGGTCGGAAACTACACTGCTCCCCCGACAGTTTGGAGTCGCCTATTTCCCGACTTCTCTTCTCCAGACACTTAGCGTACACTTTCCCAGGAATGCTGAGGAAACAGATGCCTGGATAGTTGTTGCAATCTCTTTGAACTCCCTTTTTGAAGATAGGGATCACAATTCCTGTGTGCCATTGCTTAGGGGCCTGTCCAGATATCCAAGCAACCTGACACACTCGAGTCAGCCACAGGATACCATCCTGATTTAAGGCCTTTAACATCTCGGACCGGATTTCGTCATCACCTGCAGTTTTATTAGTCTTCAGGGACTTAATTGCCCATCTGACTTCTATTTCAGTGATACTACCGTGACTATTCTCCGCTCCAAGGTGCACCTCATGTGCCTCAGTTGTTGCTGTCACCGGATTAAGAAGAGATGAAAAGTATTCCTTCCACCTATGCATTACGCTCTCCTCCGTTTTCAGAAGCCTCCCATCTGAACTCTTAATAGTTTGTGATGAAAGAGACTTCTTTCCACGGAGGCGGCGCACGGTCTGCCAGAACACCTAGTTTGCCGAACCATAGTCTGCCTCCAATTTCTCCCCGAACTTCTCCCAGGCCTTGGCTTTAGCTGTTGATACTGTCTTTGCTGCTGCTTTTCGCGCCTCAGTGTACCGCACTCGACTCGAAGGTGACTTATTTGCAATCCATAGCAAATAGGCTTCCTTCTTTGCCTTGACAGCTTCTTGGACTTCACCGTTCCACCATGCAGTCCTCTTCTCACCGCCCTGCACCACACTCAGCCGCTTACGACTACAGCACAATGCAGCCGAAATAATCACAGTAGTTTTAAACAATTGCCACTCCTCTTCAACAGTACCACAATCACTGGGTAGTTCTTTGAAACTTGAAGATATGTTATCTGCAAAGGTCTTTCTCATAGCTCTATCCTCCAATGCCTCCCATTTGATGCGCCAAGTTTGTCTGAACTTAGTATTTCGCTTGGTTGGCATGGATTCAGAGAACCGCAAATTGCAGACAAGAAGGTGGTGATCAGTTGATAGTTCTGCCCCTCTTCTCACACGAGTATCCAACAATTATAAGTCGGCTGAAACGATTTATAAAATCAATCAGTGACTTCTGGTCCATTGCATCCCTGTACCAGGTATACTTATGGACATCCCTGTGCTGGAAGAAGGTGTTTGTGATGGAAAGTCCATTGTTGCAACAGAGATCCAACAAGCACCTCCCATTCGCATTTAAATCGGGGACATCATTCCTCCCAATCACGCCTTTCCACGTTTGGTCATCAGCCTCTACGTGTGCATTGAAGTCACCCACCAGGATGACAGAATCTGCACTCCCTCTCCTGCTAAGAGCAGCATCAACTTCATCTAGAAAAAGTGGATACTCTGTGACTGCATTCGGAGCATATGCAACGAATAGAGAGAGACCGTTTCCCTATCTGAAGCCTCAGGAGACACAGTCTTCCACCTAAGGGGGTCCAATCTGCAACATAATCTGCCAGCCGGGGACTTATGAGTATCCCCACTCCCGGCCTGGGCAGTCATGTTAGGGTCGACACCAGAGTAGAAAAGCTTCCACCTTCCTTCTAAGTCCACAGTTCCAGAACCCGGATGTTTCGTAGACGTAATACCTATGATATCCAGTCGATACCGTTTGGCTTCCTCCACTAACTCTGATTCCTTTCCTGTCATGGAGAATACGTTCCAAGTGCCGATTGACAGCACCCGATCCCGTTGTGGCTTTACCCGTTTCTCCTCCTGGGTAAAGGCATGCGCTGCCCCCGACCGTTTCCCCAAGCGCATAGCGAGTGCACTGGTGGGGCTTCTAGGAGGAATTGCTCCGAGATAACAGCCGGGAGACTGTCGACTATTTTTCGAACGAGAGCCTCTGCCTAGCTCCCGAACGCGGGTGTATGAATTCTCTCATTCGTTCACATCATGAGATATATGTTTGTTTGGATACTCTTCGTCTCACTTCTCAATCATGACCTTTCTGGTAAGGGTGACGCTAAAGTAGCAGTGCTACAACCAGTATAGCTCACAGAATCCCTGAAGCACCCAAACCCCTGACCCACGGTAAGGGGGCATCCACTCAGGGGATATTTTGAAAACTGCGTTAAATATTTTGAAAACTGCGTTAAATATTTTGGAAACTGCGTTAATTATTTTGAAAATTGCGTTAAAGCAAATGCAAAAAGCTGTAATGCGAATGGAAGGTGTCTGTTGGATCTCTGTTGTAACAATGGACTTTGTATCATGAACAGCTTCTTCCAGCACAAGGATATCCATAAGTATACCTGTGTAAAGAGAAGGAATGGACCAAAGCCAACGACTGATTTTGAATTCCTTTCGCCTGACTTATTCCAGACGTTTTGAACACTCGTGTGAAGAGATGGGCAGAACTATCAATATCAAGTGATCACCATCTTATTGTCTGAACTTTGCGGTTTTCTGAATCCCTGCCAACTAACCGAAATACTAGATCCAGACTGAGTTGGCGATTTAATGGGAGGCCTTGGAATATAGGGATGTGACAACATATCTTCAAGGTTCATAAAACTACCCAGTGACCGTGGCAATGTTGAACTATAAACGAAATGTCAGTTGTTAAAACAACTGTGGTAGCTTCGGCTGCATTATGCTGTGGTCGTAAGCCGTTGTGTGTGGCGCAGGGCAGTGAGAAAAGGACTAGATAGAGGAACTGTAAAGTCCAACACGCTGTCAATGCAAAGATGGAAGCCAGTGGGGAAAGCAGCAGCAGCAAAGGTAGTATCAACAGATACTAATGCTTGGGAAAAGTTGGGGAGAAATTGGAAGTAGACTATCGGAGGCTTCTCTAAACGGAGGAGAGTGTATTTCACAGGTGGAAGGAGTACTTTGCATCTCTTCTTAATCTAGTAACAATGAACGGATATATATATATATGAGAAGAACGAGACACAAAAACCCTGGAATACAATAAATAATAGTTATCAATTAAAAATAAAAAATAAATAAATAATAATTAAAAATAATAATTAAAAATAATTATTTATCTATTTTTTATTTTTAATTGATTATTATTTAATCTAGTAACAGCAATGACTGAAGCCCATGAGGTGCGTCTTGGAACGGAGAATGGTCATGGTATCACCGAAGTGGAAGTCAGATGGGCAATTAAGCAAAGGCCTCCTAGATAACAAGGCCTGGACACTATGAGCTGATGACGTCACAAAGGAGGGAAGGAGGGCAGCGAGAAAACCACACAAGGAGGAAAAATAGCTCTTTAGCAAATTAAAGGAAAACATCGATCAACTTTTTTGAGTTTTTCTGTTGTTTTAAAACTATTGTAGGTCTTTTCTATTGTTTTTAAATATATTGTAGGTTTTTAATAATATTTAAATTATTACATTTAATAAATACATGTTTGATTTGTAGTTGTTTTTAATTCTAGTTCAAGCATTAAGCAGTAGACAAATGTTTCGCCTGTCAGAGCATCCTGATCTAGAGCTTATGCTTGGAATGTTTGAAAAACTACAAATGATATAGGCTAACTCCATATTTGGCTTATTATTATTCATGTGTGAACATTTGTTTTATTTATAAATGTTAGTAATGTGGAAATAGATAAATCATTCAACATACTTTAGTTAGGCCTACTTCACTGTACCTAATGCTTCGATGTTTATTCAGCGTTAATTTAACTACAATATGTTTTAAGTGAATGCGATTGTAATTTATTTTATTCTGGGTCTTCTAAAATGTAATTCGAACTTTTAGAATGAACAGTTCATTTAATGCAAACGATTTTCGTCCAATTTAAGTGTCGCTATCGCTTGAACATGGTCTAAAAATGAAGGATCGCTTATAAACGTCGTCAGCGACTTAGATGAACAGAAACAAAATAAATTTGTATGCCTACTTGAAGAGTATATTAGCAATCCATGCTCCCTTTACACTATGTTGTGAAAGAATTATATTTTAAATGGTTCATGCTGAATGATAAGAAGATCACCATTCGCACTTAAGCTCAGCATAAAGATCGGGTAGCATCTGCGTCGTCTGCATCCTTTCCCTCCTTTGATCACATGACCATTCCCATCATGCTCGAGCTGTACGGGCTATGTTATCTAGGAGGCTTGAATTAAGTCGGCGACGACTGGCAAAACTGTAGGTGATAATGAAATCCTGTCTGGCCTTAAATAAGGATAGTATCTTGTGTTGACTACTGTATGTCAGGTTGCTTGGAATCCGGTCAGGCCCCTAATGAATGGCAGACGGGAATTGTGGACCCTATATTTGGAGAGAAGTCGGGAATTAGTCGACGCCAAACTATCGACAGAATGGTGTGGTTTCCGACTGACCGAAGCACAATGTATTACTTTTTCGTTCTAATGCAAATCTTCAAGAAATCTTTGAGTGCTTCAGTGATGATAAGGGTTATACTGGATAAGACCATCCATGCCCCAGGGCCTTAGCTGTGGGGTTAGACTAAAAGTGTCAGGACGGTTGTGAACATTCAAACGTCCACCTGCGTGCTTCCGGCCACTCATACTCGGGGAAACGGGTGCTGGTGGTTACGGGAAGGCTGTTCCAGAACCACACACCAATTTGGCCTCGGATTCTCTGAAAGACTTGCCCGGGAAACTAAAACTAATCCGTTCAGACTAATCAGCTGGTCGGGCCTTCCCGGAGGTCTGGCCTAAAGAGTACGCGGGTTCGACCGAGGACGAGTAGGATTTTTTCAGGGGGAAAATCCTGAGATCACGCATTTCCTTCGGAAGGGAAGTAAAGCCGTTGGTCCCGTATAGTCGTTTGCCGGCTGCACGTTAAAGAACCTTGCGAGGCAAAATTTGCGGTCCCTATAATGCCGTCCTGAAATGACCATAGCAGTTGAAAAGGACGTTAATACCAAACAAACCAAACCAACCAGTTCCAAGAATAGATACTGTAACACAATAAAGAAAAAAATAGTAAATATGTTTCCAAATAAAAAGGAAAAGGAAAACAAAAGTAGTAAGGAGAAAGAGAAACAAAATGAAAACCAATTTAAAGAATTCAAAGAGAAAAATGAAGAGTAGTTAAAAAACCAAAATATTATCTATTCGATGCCATGCAAAAATTGTAATCTAAAATATACTGGACAGAGTAAACGCTCATTAGGAGAAAGATTACTGGAACATGAAAGAGCAGTGAGACTGAATGATATTAAAAATGACTTAGCCCTGCACTGTAAATCTATAAACCATCAACCAGATTGGCAAGGAGTTAAAATTAAAAATCGGGAAACTAATTTACAAAAAAAGATTAATCAAGGAAGCGTTTTTAATAAAGAATGGAAACGGTGACTTGGCGAAACCTACGTACGATCTGAGTGAGGATTGGTTAATTTTAAAATGACGTCATGTCCAGAATTGGCTGTGAAAATTATGTCTAGTTTAGAGTTTAGTGTACGATAAATCTCTGATGATGAGAGCCGTGATGGCCTCGAAAACATGTTTAGGCAGACATAAGATGTAGTTCAGTGTGTTATGATTGTTTCCATGTAATGCTTGGAGTTCCTCGTGTGGGTGATGAAAAGGTTTCACCGTAATTTCAAGATCCAGTGGTGAAAAGAAAAGAATTAAGTGTTTCATAACATCTTCGGGAACCATGTTGGATTGAACTTTTGCAACAGGATTGGATTCTTACACTTCACAGCGAGGTAGCCAAGGAAAAATGGAATATTTGTGATTTGTCTATTCCGTGGTAAACGGTACAAAACGTTTTGCGTTCCATTTTAAAGTGGTATCCATACAAGATCCAGGTGGTTCAAAAGTTGCTTTATGAAGATCCGGAAAAACGCACTGATTTTGCTTGCCAGTTTCTGGCTAGAATAGCCGTCGATAATGCATGGCCATGGAACATTTTGTGGTCAGATGAAGCGCATTTCACACTAGACGGAGCAGTGAATGCTCAAACCTGTCGGATCTGGGGTACTGATATATTGCACTCTGATTACGTGACTGTATGGTGCGGATTCACTTCACATTTCATTCTAGGTCCTCTTTTCCTTTGAAGAGAACACTCCTCAAGGCACTAAAAGATGTTCAATCACTGGTGCTCGTTACTGCGAAATTCTGCAGCAGAAAGTCATTTCTGCTTTTCAAGAAAGACAGTGTTTAGACACTACTGTCTTTATGCAAGATGGTGCAACACCCTACATGGCACGACAAGTGAAGGAACTGCTTCATGCTCATTTTGGAGATGATCGGGTGATTTCGAGAACTTTTCCAACTGCATGGTCTCCTCGTTCACCGGACTTAAACCCTTGTGACTTCTGGTTGTGGGGATATTTGAAAGATGATGTCTATGGAGGAAGAATACGGACTGTCCCTGAATTGAAAGCAAGCATTACACGCCATATCACTGCCATTCCTCAGGAAACCCTTCTCTCTACTGTGGAACATGCAATAATGCGTTTTGAACATGTCATTGACACAAATGGAGTGCACATAGAACAAATGCTCTGATTTTATAAATTTCTTTGCTTCTAATTTGTTTTTGTTATTATTCATGCGCCATATTTTGAAGTTGCGGTCAAAATGTGAACTAATTTTTTATTGCAAAATTCTCTTCCCCATGGTCTGTATAATATATATCTCAAGTTTCGTCAAAATCTGATTACCAGCACGGCCGCTAGAAGGGTCTAAATGGTGTCGCTTTAATTATAACCATCCTACATTAAAATCTGTCATCATTATATCTATATATATAAAACCAAACGTCTGTATGTTTGTGTCTGTGTAGCGTCAGGCGATCCTATTGGCTAATCGAAAAGGAATTGTTTCGATTGTTACGACAGTATTATTGTTAAACTCAGGATGAGCAGAAGAATTTTAATTGTTGCAATATTTTTATTTCTATAATAAACTTAGGATAGCAAAGAGATTTTATCTTCTTTAAAATGTAATATCCTTTCATTGATAACATGGTTTTTACATTTGAAAAGTAAAATCATGTATCTGAACATAAAATTATATGATGACTTCTCTGAAAAAGTATTTTCATTCAGTTATTGCAACCTAATTATCTTAAACCATTACTTGGAATTTTTATTATTCAACACAGTTTTCAACAGTGGCTTAAAGAATAAAGGCAAATAGCGATTAGATAAATGAGAGATAAATTCTGTACTGTTTACCCCTTTTTGGATAGGTTTGCCCAATATTTTGTGAAGTGACCAAACCTAATAACTTTAATGTTACCATAATAACACTTTAGTTCTGAACTTTGTCAATAGATGGTACTGCTTAACTTTAAAACCACAAGATAAGAAACTAGCTGAAAAAACAGCGTCGCCCGGGATTTTACTTATCCTCTTGTTGGGTTGACCTGCCTCAGAATAAAATATCCTTTTTCACCATCGGGAAATATCTCCGGATACTTTAGATCTCATCTTTCTTTCGAAGTTTCCCTTGCCCCTGACGTAGAAGTTCTTATACCCTCCTGCTCTAGACGAAGCTCCCGTTGTTCAGATGTTCCCGATGCCCATTTGTCTTTTAGCTGCAGAGATTCCTGACCAATACTCGTTATTTCTCTTTCTCTTTCCTGTCCAAACACACAAACAAATACACAAACTTTCGTCAGTCGTCTGGACATTTGTTAGAGGGCTCAAGAGAGACACGTGCTTCTCCTTTGCCTCCTCGATAGACACTTCCCTATCCTTATCGTCTGCTATACTCATTTTATGTTCAATAGCATAAAACGAATGTTTTGTCATTGCCTCATAATTTTATGCTCATTCTATCCTGCTATCCTGTGCTCGAGTTTTTGAAAATAATGTTCGGAAGGTGGTATATCTGCTCACGAAATGTCAAATATTGGCGAGATTCAGCGGCTTTTACGTACATCTTTTACTGTGGCTAAAAGAAAAACTGCATCCCAACCAAATTGACGATATTATTACTGCAGAAATTCCTGATGTCAACAGTGACAAAAAAAAACTACACGACACAGTTGTCAAAAACATGATCCACGGGCCATTCGCGTTTTAAACACAGATTATTTCTTATATTGTGGTTTTGAAGTTAAGCAGTACCATCTATTGACAAAGTTCAGAACTAAAGTGTTATTATGGTAACATTAAAGTTATTAGGTTTGGTCACTTCACAAAATATTAGGCAAACCTATCCAAAAAGGGGTAAACAGTACGGTATTTATCTCTCATTTATCTAATCGCTATTTGCCTTTATTATATGCTGAAAAGCATATATTGGTTTCGCTCTGTTTGTGTGTCTGTCTGTTTGTCTGTCTGTCTGTCTGTCTGTCCGTCCGTCTGTCCGTCCGTCCGTCTGTATGTCCGACGATTTCTCGAGAATGCTTTAACTTTTTCAAGTTCTTTTTTCGCTGTTCGATAGAGACCCTTCCTGAGCTCACCTGATTAGTTTGTCGTCGAAATCGGTCTAACAGTCACGTGACTATTGAGACCCCAAACCCCCCCATTAAATTTTTTTATTGGCAATATAAGGCATGTCATATGTCATTCGAACTGGAATGACGAGCACAAGACGAATATGACATTCTTTACGATTTTCGAAATGCTACGTCCGAGAAAATGACCCCCAAAAAGTACTTCAATGACCCCTTATTACGAGCTTTAGCTAAAGCTATATATAAGAATACAAGCATGATCAGTACCTTTTTGTGTGCCTGGCCAGCCATCGTTTGCACGAAAACGTGAAAATGGAAGAACTTAACAGCGATATATCAACTTTTGATGAGCTCTCGTGGACCCCTTCAAGCACGTGCACTAATGTTAAGAATATGAATGTAATATATCAATCGAATCCTACCGACGAGTCATAAGTGAATACAGTGTTACTTTTTGTTTATCATTTAAGCATTGTTGATGGCAGCCTGGAGCACGTGCCCGTTATGAAGCTTTCTTGATGCACGTGCTCATTTCATTTTAAAATTCAGTGCTGTTAGGCCTATTGTTAAATGTGTTAATTAATGTTAGGGCGATGGTTAAAAATGGCTAAATAACGTTAAAATGACTAAATAATGGCCTATAGTTAAAATGACTAAATAATGTTAGGCCTGTTGTTAAAAATGGCTGATTAATGTTAGGCTTATAGTTAAAAATGACTAATTAAAGTTAGGCCTATTGTAAAAAATGGCTAATTTATGTTAGGCCTATAGCTCAAAATGGCTAATTAATCTTAGGCCTATTGTTAAAAATGGCTAATT
>JAHWFO010075849.1:161454-210665 GCA_023313115.1 Rhysida immarginata | reverse complement strand
AATATATATGTAGTAGTTTTGTTTTTATTACCGAACGGAACTTACTTTCTGGACGAGCCTCGTATTATTAAGATACAAACAAATTCTATTCAGATTTTTTTTTATTTAAAAAATAAGAACAAGGTTGTATTTGTTCCATATTGCCCACCTGTACGAGGCACATCGGACCATTCATTTGCAATTACTACAGATGAAATTTTTTTAAAGGTTGCATCTTGGACTAATTTGCTGAAAGACTTAAAATGAAAAATAAAGGACTTGAATAGCAAATTGGTAATTGAAATTTAATAAACCTACGCGTTTCGTGGTAACCACATCATCAGGGTAGGACACAACTACATTCAGTCCAGGAACGTTGCCTGTACTTATGGCCTTACCCCTCCAATCAGAAACAAGTTCCAATAGAGGGGTTTACATGAAGTGCAATACATCCATTGGTCACCAACAAGCATAAAACAAGTTACTAATAAGACATTATAATTCATTGGCAAGACCAGTACAGGGATAGTGGAATTTTATAATTTATACAAACATAATCGATTCAACCAATAATAATAAAGTATAAAAAAAAAAAAATATAAAAATATACAAAAAACAAAAGCTGTATCTTTTGCACACATTGGTTATCAGTATACGAATAATTTCTAAAATTCAAAAATAAAAATCATCGATTTTTTTGTTTTTTCAGTTACAGATGCATATTTATCATGAGCCCACTGTTTGCAGCTACTGCATTGAATCCAACCTTCTCCATTATGGCACCCCGAAAAAAGTTCTGAACAATACAAACAATTTGCATTCGTATTTTTCACTGATGTTCTTCCGGGGCCTGCCTCTTCTGCCCTGCGGCGTTCTTAGCATTTTGTTGTGTCAGTGCTTGTTTGTAAGAGGAACTTATAATCTCACAAGCCTTTCCACGTTTTCTTTTGGTATGTCGAATCGGGCCTTTTGCTTTTGACAGTAGTGAATTTTGATATGGTGAAACTCTGACACTAGTTGAAGGCACTATCAGCGGGTTGATATGACTAGTGGCTAGTGGTAGGAGTAGCCAGTGGGTGTAATGACTAGTTGTAAGAGTAACCAGCGAATTCAACTGGCTGGTGGCAAGTGCATCATTGTGCTCGTCCACAGGCACATCATTTGGGAGTGATAGGGAAAATTCATTATCTTCAAATACATGAAGGTTCAGTGGAAAAGTCCCGTTTTTCTAAAACCATTAATGGCGGTTTGAGCTTGGGCAGCGCGTATGTAACAAAAAATAGGCAAAACTTGGTAAGAGGTGAAATGGACTTCAATCCATTTTGCCTCATTGATTTTGGACCTTTATGCCTCACACTCCATTCTTATAAAAAAGGAGTGATGGGACAGGATCCTTTAAAGCTACAAGATTATACCAGTGCTTAAATGAAAGCTTATACAGGGTGCGGCAGGTATTTGAGAACAAAACGACGTCCGCAGGAAAAAGGAGCAGACACTTAAGCTACCACAGAGCCTTTAATACAATTTACATTTTAATTCAAAGGACTACAAAATACATATTGTTATTCAATAAAACCACCGTCCGCCGCAATGAAAGCCTCCAAACGCTGTCGGAACCGCTGGCAGGCAGCAACGAGGTGGGTCTTCTGGATTTCTGCCATTGCCTCCACAATAGCTGGCCTGAGAGCTTCAACGGTGTTGTGTGGACGCTTCTTGTACTCTCTAACGACGCCCGAGACGTAATAGCAGGCAATAGTCCAAAGGATTGAGATCAGGGGAGCTGGGGGGGCCACATGTTGAGATGTGGTTCCTCCGTCAGTGTTGGGAGGGATGTGTCGCGCCTGGCTTGGCCGGCTGCGCTGATTGGTTGATTCAGTAAAATAGCTGACGTCATATTATCGTAAAAAGTAGGGAGCTGTGAGAGATAGAGGGTGTTTCGCTCTGACAGATGGTCAATGATTTCTACTGCAAATAAAAGTTAAATAAATTTCTATATATTTAATTTTTATTTTTTGAGATTTAATTCATTTTCATTTTTTTCATTAAATTTTATATTTTTCATTTTTTTTATTTTTTTATTTTATTTTAATTATTTAATTTTATATTTTTTCATTAAATTTTATATTTTTAATTTCGTTTATACATTTTTATTTTTAATTTTTCTTACATTGTTTTTGGATAGTCCTTCGGGAGGTAGAGTGCCTTTATAACCAGAGTGTGGCCATGAAAGGCCAGGCAGCCATATTGTGTCCAATCTGTCTATATATTAGTGTAGCAGAAACAAGAAATTTTGCACTTTTGGCATTAAAAAAACCTCGAATTAATTGAGTGAATCAATCAATTTAGGAAGGATTTATATTTTAATTTTTCTATAAAGAAAAGTTTCAAGGAATTTTTTTAAATTACTTTTATTTGAATTAAAAAAAAGGAGTACAAAAGTTTTAATGGAAATATTTATTTCTTTTTCTTTTTAAACCATATTATTAAAGTTAGTCTTTTCATATGTGAAAAAGTACCTTATACTATTTAAAAGTAATCATTTAATACTTTTTCACAAACATTTAATGAAATGTTTAATAAATTGTGTAAATGTACAGAACAATTAAGGACAATGATCAATTTTTTTGTATATTTAGAGCATGTATACAAATACAGGGGCGTAACGGGGGGGGGGGGGGTTCGGGCCAACCCCCCCCTTTTATTTCCCCGATCTGTTCATTTGTTTTTCTTTGTTTCTACTAAAAAACTATTCTACATTTTATCCCCTCCCCCTACTTGTAAAATCCTGAAGATTAACCAACAAGTCTCCAAAATCCGAAACATTTGCCAACAGGCCTCCATAATCCGGATGAATATCTAAAAGGCCTCTAAAGTACTGAAGATTTCAACAAAGGGTCTCTAATGTCCGGAAGATTCGCCAATCATGGCCTCCTCTAAGTAGTTAGAGGAGGCCATGCGCCAATAGACCCTTTCACAGTAAGAAGCACGATGTCACTGGCGCATGCGCTGTTCTGCTTCCGGAGGGCAAAGCGCAGAGAAAGATTGATAACGAATGCATCGCAAGCGCTAGCGTTATGTCTAGCAACGACAAAAATACGTTTGTTTTTCAAGAGAAAGGTTTAATAAAACTAAAGAAGGCCGAACTTCACTGTTAGCAAGGAAGTACAAATTAGACATTCAAAAAATATACGAGGGTTGGGGCATAAGTCATGGCAACTATTTTTTTTCTTGTAGATATGTGAACGGATCACAAACGTACATGTGTCGTGTGGAAGTTCTGCAGGCATAGTGTGTACGCAGAACAACATATGGCTCTGTGATAGCTGGTAGTAGCGCAGAGAGGGCTGTGAAATCAGTCAATTGGTGAGTGTCGTGCGAGATGGAAGAAACTCGTGTTGAGCAGCGCGCTTACATCAAAATAGCCGTTCTCCGAGGGAGAAATGCGATGGAATGTCACAGTGAATTAGTGGAAGCCCTTGGGAATAATGCCCTACCATACCGTACAGTAGCATGGTGGGTAGGAAAGTTTCAGCAAGGACGTGTGTCAACCAGTGATGAGCAACCGTGAAGGCCATATTGCCCTGTATACTACCGTAATAAATTAGTGTGTTACGATATTTCAGTGCTATTCATTGTCCACACATACAGTTAACACCTTGTCCTTCCGTCTGTATATGTCACATTTTCCAACCGGACTGGTATCTTCAAGAAAAAAAATAATTGCCATGACTTTTGCCCCAACCCTCGTACAAAAAGATTCTAATTATAAAAAAATATTGGAGTTACAAAATGAAAACGTGACTACAACCAGAGAGTAGAGTAGATAATGCTACAACAAATAATGCTGCTATCATTCATCTCCAGACAGGGGGGATGTTATGGCCTTGTTGTCTCACTGATCAGTTCGCTGTTCAGTGAAGTTAAGCAACCTTTGGCGCGGTCAGTTACTGGTTGGCGACAGCCACTGGATGAGAATGCTTCTGGGGCCAGCATCGAGGTAACCAATTATGTGACCCGTGCACTGGACCAAAGCTGGATGCCCAGCAGCTAGGGGGATCCCTACCGGTGTTCTTTTATTCACATCATTGTTGTACCCCCTCGTGCTTCGGAAGGCATGTAAAGCCATCGGTCCTGGCTGCTCCTGTCATTTCGTAGCAGTCGTTATGTATCATTGTGGGGGGAGTATCACCATGGAAGATGCAGAATTCTACTTCTTCCTTGGTATCACTGAGATGACCTATCTCCTTTACCTGAAGAAGGGAACTCTCCAGATATTAGTATCAATGATGAAGTACTCAATGATCAGAAATTAAATAATCTGCCTAAACTAGGTTTGGTTTGTTTGGTATTAACGTCCTTTTCAACTGCTATGGTCATTTCAGGACGGGCCTAAACTGGGATTTAAAGATATTTATAAATACTTCCGTAATGACAATGCATCCACATTCAAGGCATTTCATGAGCCGTTAAGCATATTGATGCAGGAGATGTGCACGATTACAAATTTTTCAAGGTGAGAAAATCAGTTTTTTTTTTATATTAACTAACAGTAATTAATAATACATTGAAAGAATAAAAATATTTTACTGGTGTTTATTTGTGGGAAATCTAAAAAACAACAACTGCTTTTTGCTTTATTAGCTGCATTTCGCAGTTTTGTGCAGCCGTTTTTAATTTTCTTGCCCTCCGGAAGTTCCATTGCGCATGCGCGTATCTCATTATCATGTTAGCGTGAAATCGTCTATAGCCCTTTAAAATCCGAAAGATTAACCAATAAGGCCTCTAAATAACAGAAGATGATCCTATATTAGACTTCCAAATTCCGGAAAATTATTTAATAGATCTCCAAACTCCGGAAGATTTTCCAACTGACCTCAGTAATCCGGATGAATATCTAAGAGGCCTCCAAAACACGGAAGATTCAATAAGAGGCCTCCAAATTCCGCAAGCTTCGCCAATAGCTCTTCAAAATCGGGAAGATTAACCAATAGGTCTTCAAAATCCGGAAGATGTCTATTAAGCCTCCAAATTACAAAGGATTAATCAAGAGACCTCCAAAACACTGATAATAGGACTCCTTAGTAGAAATTCAAAATCCGGAAAATTATTTAAAAGGCCTCCAAACACGAAAGATACTTTATTAGAACTTCCAAAATCCGGAAGATATTTAATAGAACTCTAAGATCCGGAAAATTAACCAGCAGGCCTCCAAAATTCGGAAAATTCGTCACTAGGCCTCCTAAATCGAAAAGATTAAGCAAAAGGCCTCCAAAATACTATTAAAAGAATTCTAAAATCCGAAGACCCCCTTCACAGAAATCAATAATCCATAAGATTATTTAATAGGCCTCCAAAATCCGTAATATTAATCAACAGGCCTTCAAGATTCTGAAGATTTCAACAAGGGGCCTCCCATGCACAGAAGACTCAACAACAGCCCTCCAAAGTCCAAAAGTTTAACCAATATAGTTCTAAAATGCAATTCAGGGGTGTAACTTGGGGGTGGGGGCATTTGAGGGGTTCGGAGGAACCCCCCCCTTTTATTTCCCTGATCTGTTTAAGTTCATTTGTTTTTCTTTGTTTCTACTAAAAAAACTATTCTATATTTTATTCCCCCCCCCCCCCACCGAACCACCCCATGTAAAATCCTGGTTACGCCCCTGAAATATTAAAGCAGTTTTGTAGCTGTTTATGGCTGCATCAATAGCTGTAAAAACCTAGGAAAAGAATAACTGTTACGTCCTAATTAAAACACTAGCATAACAAAAAATTTGATATAAATGACTTCTCGATTTCTTATAACTCCCAACAGATTTCACCGTCCAAATCCTTCAAATACTTAGGTATTCACCTAACCCATAACCTCTCCTGGGACACTCACATTAATTCTTTAGCCACGACTCTAAACCAACGCCTAGGTCTTTTCTCCCGCCTCCACTATCTTCCCCCAAAAATCCTCCTTCTATTATACAATACTCTGATTCACCCCTCCCTTTCCTATGGCCTTCAATTCTGGGGCGCAACTACAAAACTTAACTTACTCCGCTTACTCAGGATACAAAAATGGTTTGCTCGCATCGTTGTTAAACTACCCAAACCCGCCCCTGTGTTACATCTTTTTCACTCAATAGGTATAACCCCAATTCACCAACTGTATCCCACAAACTTAGCAATCTTTATATACAAAGCACTCAATAACCACATTATAATATCCCTCCCCCAACATTTGTTCACATCACCTACTTCCCCACCTTACAACACACGTCACTCTAACTTTCTACGATTCCCACGCATTAAGCGGAACTACCAACTAAAAAGTATATCAAATTCTGGCAACAAACTTTGGTCCACATTACCCTGCGATCTTCGCCTTGCACCCAACATCTCCACCTTTAAAAGCCTCATTAAGAAATACTACACATCCCCAACCAGCTGTTACCCTATTCTCCCCCACCCTCACTGTCATACTTCATTACCAATTATATAATATTCTTTCTTTATTTCATTCTGCCTCTTTTCTCCATTCTGATAAATTTAAATTTTACTTGAATTCGTTTAATGATAACTCCAAAATTTTATCCTTTGTTTCTAATTATATATTTTATCAATTACAATACATAATTTATTATTTTGTACTGTTAACAATTTGTCTGCATCTTCCGGGGACCAAACTCGTCGGTCGTTTGGCCATACTGGCCCCGGGCAGATGCTATTGTATTTCCTTACCAAATAAATAAATAAAATAAAAATAAATAAATAAATAAAATAAAAAAATAAAAATATTTGTTTACTACCATAAATATACAAAGAAACTGTTTTGTAAATTTACACAACAACTTATAAGAATGGATTTAATGATTTTGAAAAAAGCTGTGAGACATGATGTATCTTGCATGTTTGTTTTAATGAACAATAATAAAAATGCTCAATAATTATGATCAAAACTTGTATGAACATTTAACGTTTCTTGCCGGACATATAATTTTTCAGCATAACTTGGTTTTGAGATTTGTAAGGAATTTTCTTTATGCATTCTCTTTCTATTGGTAGAGCAGTAACGCCTTTGTGTTTTAACAATTTTATTTGCCAGTACACGTTTGTTCTCGTCATTTAACTCAAAACATTGTTTCCTGTTCCAGTCCTGTGCCAAATATCGATCAACACTCTTTTCCAATTTGTCACATGTTTCAGAGTTTACTGCTTCTGTCTGTATTTTGGAGATTGCTGATTGAAGTTTATTAACCAAGTTGTTCTTTTTCTCTTCATTGATGTCTTTTGGCTTCATTACAACAGCATTCACGACCGCAGAGAATTCTTCGTGGTCTACTTCAAGTTCCCTAACATTGGGGATGGAACTGGTGTTCCTTTGGCTTATGTTGAGATTCAATGCAACTGCATGCCTATGTTTGCAGATGTTATGATGAATTAAGCTATCAGGGCAACTGCATGTATAGCTATGAATACAAATGGAGCATTCTTGACAGTGAAGTTTGCATTGTACTGAGTTGCAGTTTTTTTGTTCTTCTATCACCACACTGTAATATTTCCACTATGAATTTCTGAATTTATTAAATATCCTCTGCCATTCTCACATAATTGTATATTCCATGGTGAATTTTTAACTGCAGCAGCATGCCGTGAATGAATTGCAGCTATTTTTATGGGTCAGCATCCCTTTGCACATTTTAATAATTCTTTCAAAATTTTTGTCTTTAACAAGTTTTAATAATGTTCCTAATAACTTGTCAAGTCTTTTGTTCTGTTTCCCCTCTAAGAAGACGAAGCATCGCTTCTAGATGCATGTTTGTATTGATTCCAGAACCTATACGATAGCAAAAAGCCCATACTTCTGGCCTATTAGCATATTGTTCTGCAAAGTATAATCCATAGGCCTGTGTATCTTCATCAATCTTTAGCTGTTCCATAAACTAACCTGTCTCTCAATAAATTCATCAATTTTTGGATCCTCCAGAAAAGTTCTAACAGCTGTTTTTCTTTTCCCTTGACCTTATGTAAATTTGAACGCCAATTCTTATCTACGTGCCAAGTACATAACAGATGTTTTTCAGGCTTACCCATAATATTTGTACAAGCATTGATGTACTGATTTGCATCATCTGACATAAAAATTTTAGTCCTCAGTGATCCTGTTTTTGGTTTAATTGATCTGAAAAATTGTTGGATTGCTTTAGTATCCTCTTTAGTAGGAGCTTTAGCCTAAAAGCTACTTATAAGAATGCGCTCTTGGTTTGTACGTTTATCCGGCCGTCCGCCGTTTGCACGATAACTTGAAAACGGATTAACTTTTTCAAATTCTGTTTTCAGAAATACAACCATCAAAGTCTTACCACGGCCGTATCAACTTTTCAGAATTTTTCGCGGACCCCTTCAAATCGAATTCACGTGCTAAAACAGTGAGTGTAAAGAATTCAAAGATACTGGCATGTCATATAACAATCGATTTGTCAAGAAGGAATATATTGTTATTTTCTGTTCATCTTTTAAGCATTATTGACGTCGGCGCGCGCACGTGAAATCGCTTTGTCGATGCACGATTGCTCAAGTGCTCATAATATATAAGCTCATAATATATTACATAGCCCACGTGAAGGACAGGCCCTGGCGCGGAAATGTCACCTGACCATCTTAGTCCGAGTAACAATGTAACCTTCATCGTTTCCAACAAACGAAAAATGGCTGATTATTGAAATCCAAGATAGAAACAATGAAGGTTACATTGTTATTCGGACTAAGATGATCAGGTGAGTTTTCCGCGCCAGGGCAACACTTTCTAGACACAAGGCCTCGGCACGGAAGACTCTAACGTCAATTAGTAGGCAGCAAGGCCAATTATAAATACAGGCCAGGGCAATCGAAAACAATGTAAAAAGTGATTTTCGACTGCCCCGGTCTATATTTATAGTTGGCCTTGCTGCCTACTGTATGACGTCAGAGTCTTCCGTGTCGAGGCCTTGTGTCTATAGTTCATCCAACAAGAGAAAAACAGGGTGTGTCACAGGATGTTTCAGATTAGCCAATCAGAGAAAGGGGGCCTCATGCGCTTAATCACTTCTGTCTCATGTCTCATTGAAGAAGCGCTTTATAATATTACAGCAGAAGCTTTAATATTATTCAGTTGCTTTGCTTTAATTATAATTAAAAATATTGTACACTTCATAAAATTATCTTTTAACTCAAGTTTATATATGTCGTTGTTCGAGATTCCCTGGGCCTTTTCTTTCCATGAGTCGAAAAGCGAGGAGAGGGGTGGTAGCTTCGCATGAAGACGCTTCGTTTCCTTCTTGAACAGTTGTTCGAACGCAAGAAAAAGAAACTTTCGTTGCCTTGGAAGTTTCTTCTATCAAAGCAGATGAGCTTTTAAAACACTATTTTCCTTTAAAGTAGCAAAATACGTTCCACACAAATCTCCCTAGCCTGGCTGGGAATAGTTTTTCCTTGTTTGGCTGAAGAGTTGTTGCACGGGCGTCGCCATTACAAATTGACTTGTGCAGCCGCTGAAGGAGAGATCCCACAAAGCATTGCGGATGAGTGAGTAGTCGATATCAGACCGGAAACACACCCTGTTTTTCTCTTGTTGGACGAAGTATAGAAGGTGTTGGCCAGGGCCTGTCTTTCTCGTGGGCTACGAGCTTATTACGAGGCCAACGACAAGGCCCTGACGCGGAAAAAATATTGACTGTTAAAAATAAAGATTGAAACAATGATGATAGCCCAATTGGTAGAGGCGTCGGCCACGATAGTCGAGGTTCCTGGTTCGAATCCGGGTCGCAGAATTTTTCCTTCCATTTTTCAATTGAAAAATCATGATTACATTGTTATTCGGACTTCCATGGTCAGGTGACTTTTCCGCGTCCAGGCAACACCACCTCTACTCAATGCCTGAGCGCGAAAATTTCATACATTGTTGCATCATAAAAAGTCATCTTTAATCGTCTTTCTACCAATAATAAACTCTAAATTATGACTTCGTATCATGATGTAACAATGTATGACGTTTTCGCGCTCAGGTTTTCTCTTTAGGTGGTGTTGGTCCAGGCCTGTCTTTCTAGTTGGCTTTGGCTTATTATCAATGACGTATATTAAAGATAGACTCCGAAGCAATTGTTGTAACTTGAAGCAAATTGGGAAGCTCCATGCCCAGAACTCTCATGGCCGAAAGTGAGTGAAGATGATGCAAAACACATGGCTAAACATGATAGTATCTGATTAATAATTCTTTCACACGCCGATCACGGAGTGATAATTTATCTTTTCGTTTACTTTGTATTTGAAGTATTTTATTATATTATATAAACAATTTTTCGATCATGGTTTCAATTTCAGTATCGTTTCGATAGTCTTTCAGTTATATATTTGCATTTTATGAGGGGCGATTGATAAATAAGGTCTCCTTGGCTGTAACATTTTTATTTGTTAACCGATTTTCAAAATTCTTTTTGTATCTTATACTCACATTTGTCCTCTATGTAATGCACTATTCACTTTTCGACATAGTCCCCATTCCTTTCCAAGCATTGCGCCAACGCGTGACTAGTTGGGTGAACCCGTCGGAGAGGAATTCCGGAGTTGTTGTCGACACCGGAATTCGGTATGCAGATTCCTATAAGCAAGATCTCCATTATATGAAAATTTTTTTTCCCGAGGTATCCATGCCTCCCCGACTCGGTGGGGGAAATGCATCGAAAAGATGGGGACTACATTGAAAAATAGTGTACCATCGCTGTCTGTAATAAAGGAGCTGTAAAAAAATATTTCCGGTTTTCATTTGAGTGACCCTCGTAAGTAGAATAAAGGCGTTTCACACGGCTTCAAAAAACGCAGATCGCAGCTTCAAAGACGCGTGTACTCGCGTCAGCCTAATACAGTGAACTTTTGCAACTCGCGTCGATGACGCTGATAGATGCGTCATAGACGCGATTGCAGCAGTGTCACCATCGCCGTGTGTAGAGGTGCGTGCTGCCAATACGAGCTTTTTTCTCCCCTCATGACGCGTGTCACGCGAAATAGAAAGTTTTCTATTTTCGGCGTCGTGCCGCCGATGTCAATTGGTCCCAGCGCATCACGTGTCTACCTTTGCTTGGCGTTGGTTGATGTTTCAACGTGGAGCAGTTGAGCGAGAGTTGAAGCAGTTACTGGCGTCAAGGCACCGCAGCCGTGTGTACAGTATTTCCGGTTTGAGTCGAAAACGGAAGTGAATTTCTATTTTCGGCGGGTGGAAGCGCGTCTCTCGCGCACATGCGTAGTTGAAGGCAAGAAAGCCGCTTGAAGCTGCTGTCTGCTTTTTTTGACGCCGTGTGAACACGCCTTAATAATGGAGCTACTTATTGGTTTTATAATGTCAATCCGTCATCTTCATAATTTCTACATTTTTTAAGGTAGAAGGTTGAAATTCGGAATGTAATCATACTATGGGCATGTCCATCTGCAATATTTAGTTTGGTTTTGAATGGTATACGGGGGGGGGTCGGAATTACGGAGGTGGGATTCGGAGAGGGCAACATATCTATGTGCTATTTAGGTACGTAAAAGCGTAAAATCCAGTATGTAGATTCTCTAGACAAGATCTACATTACCATGAAGTTTAGGCCCAATTGTTCCAGTGGGATCGGATTTGTGGGGGTGGCAGTCACTTGGTCCTTAGAACTATGGCAACATATGGCATGTGATTTATCATACGTTCGGAAATGATGAGAAAGGAAAGAAGATACGAGGATTTTTACATTTTTTACATATTACGTTCGAGAAAATCAATTTATTGATTAAAAAAAACTTGGGGAGAGGTAAAAAGTGCAGATAAAGGGTTAAAAATAGATGACTTGATTAATTTCTTTTTAATAAATGTATAAATGTACTTCTGCTTCACTGCTAAAGCTCCTCCTTGGAATGTTTACAAGATTTTATTGCTGGCATTCCTGTTCCAAATTCATCTATGACCATTACAGTTATTAAATGAAAATCGTAAGCATTAGTGCCATGAGCGGAATCTACACACACAATGTATTTTCCAAATTTCAGCAGAAGATCTTCTTGGAAATTAGTCATTATAACAAGCATAAAGTCTTACAAATCCAAGTTGTTATTTGTATCTGGCACACCTGGCTGTTTAAACATACGCACATGTTCTTTCATATTCTGAAATCCACTGCTTCACACTGACAGGATCAATGGAATGTTGCCTCCCTTCATAATGTCAATTATAGTATCTCCTGATGTTGCGAAGATCCTGGCGTGTAAGTAAATGCAACCTATTGATGCCATCAGTAGTTACTCCATCTCTGATGACATCGAGAATACGATTGAAGCTTACTCCTTCTGAAATTTTTCCTGTAAATAAATTGACAGTGAATTAGTGTAAAATTTTTGCCAGAGACATTTGTTAAAAATATTTTAGAGAATAAATTATATTAAAGTCAGTCATTAACCTTAAACGAAGTAGTTTTTGAAAATATAAAAAAAAATAAAATTTAAAAGGCTTCTTCCACGTTTTGATATGTTTTTTTTTGAATTGCCATTATTTCCAACTAAAACATGAACCTTATCAGCAGTGGCAGCTCTGTCACTCTGACTGAAGTTTAGATATCCAAGACTGTTGACGTCCACGATGAAGTGAATAATAATTCACTTGAATTCCTTTCGAATCTGAATTGCATTTCAATACCTAAAGGATTATAATTTTTTTATTAAAAATTCTTGATCATATTTATTATTATTACGAAATTATTATTTCGTATTAAATTCATTTGAAAGTGTATTCAATTCATTTAAAATTGTATTAAATCTATTTAGAAATGTATTAAACCAATTTGCAAAAACTGTAATCACAAAAATGAACTGATCTTCAGAAACAAATTTCAGGTTGTAGTTACATTTTGCAATCAATTTTTAATCCATGCTTTTGCTACAAATATGTGAAAATGAAGAAAACCTGAATAGCACCTCCCCCTACTGAAGATGAAAAATTAAATTCAGTTTGCCAAAATTTGGAGTCGTTTGAAAGATTGAAAGTGGGTGAAAATTTGATTGCAAGATTTGAACGAAACAGAAGTTGTGATTAAGTATATAAAATGATACTAAGGAAGAAAATACATCTAAGGTGAAATATTTATTTATAAACAACTACAGTATAAAACAAACAGTACATACCAGCAATGGCAGAGAGGAATTGTGATCACTACCTTCAAAAAGGGAGATCAGAGAGATTACAACAACTATCGAGGCATCTCTTTGCTCAGCATTCCTGGGAAAGTGCACGCTAAGTGTCTGGAGAAGAGAAGTCGGGAAATAGTCGACTCCAAACTGTCGGGGGAGCAGTGTGGTTTCCGACCTGGCCGAAGCACGACGGATCACATCTTTGCTCTACGGCAAATCTTTGAGAAATCCTGGGAGTATGCAAAAGAGGTCTATGCTTGCTTTGTGGACCTCGAAAAAGCATATGAAAGAGTTCCTCGGGAGAAGCTCTGGCAAGTGTTGCAAGAGTATGGAGTGGATGGGCAATTACTGGTTGCTATCATGTCTCTGTACGAAAGCTCTGAGATGTGTGTCCGGATAAATGGCATTAAGACTCCGCCAAGGGCGCGTACTGTCGCCCCTCTTGTTCATTATCTTTATGGACTGGATAAGCAGGGGCAGCCGAGGCGATGAGCGTGTTTGTGTGGGCGACTGCCTGGTGGAGAGGTTGCTCTTTGCTGACGACCTTGTCCTCCTTGGGTCTTCTCGCACGAACCTTCAGCATGCACTAGACCGGTTTGCAGCCAAATGTGAAGAAGCTGGGATGAAGATCAGTGTGGCTAAAACCGAGGTTCTGGTCCTTTCAAGACAGCCTGCTCAGTGCGCTCTCCATGTTAGGGGAGCCTCATTGAGACAGGTGGAGAAATTCAAGTATCTCGGGATTGTATTCACGAGTGATGGACGGCAGGAGAAAGAATTGGATGCTCGGATCGGTGCAGCAAGCTGTGTCAGACGTGAACTGTGGCGATCCGTGGTAACGAAATGCGAGCTGGGTAACAAAGCCATGCTCTCTGGTCTTGAAATCTATCTTTGTCCCCATTTACACCTATGGTCATGAGGCTTGGGTAATGACCGAAAGAGTGCGATCGCGGGTACAAGTGGCCGAAATGAGATTTCTGAGAGGTGTGGCAGGTGTTACCCTACTAGATAGAGTGTACAGCAGCACAATAAGGGAATCTTTAGGTGTTGAGCCGCTACTTCTCCGCATTGAGAGATCTCAGTTGCGCTGGTATGGCCACGTGATACGGATGCCGCAAACTAGTCTTCCTAGGCAGTTGTTATTTTCCAAGCCGGTGGGTAAGAGACCAAGGGGTCGGCCTAGAACCAGGTGGCTAGACTACATGGAGAATCTGGGTTCGAGTCGCTTGGATATTACCAGGGAGGACATGCGCCTGATGGCGGAAGATCGCGATCGCTGGAGATCCTCCATAGGGCTGCTGCCCCCGCGACCCTAACGGATAAGCGGGTTTGAAAAGTAAGTAAGTAAGCATTTTCTTTCAAATTACCTGCTATAGATGGAAAAAACAGGGTCAGTTTTTCCACTTGGATATTGTGCTCTTTTTAAAAAATTGCACGTGAAACTACAGTTGGTTTCAGGACATTTTACAGCAGATCCAGCGTTAGGCTGAACATGTTGTACGTTCCTCATAGGTTCGTATAAACGTTTTCTAAATTTAAAAACACAGTCGCAGATTTCGCAAGTCCTCGTAAGCTCATTTACTTTCACTTTCTCGTTAGCCATTATTCCGTCTAGGGGTAGGGTTGGGTAAGGAAACTGGATGTAAGGCTGGATCTAATGTCATAACTCTGACGTCAGCCATGAGCTGCGTTAACCAATCGCGTAGCCGGCCAAGCCAGGCGCGACCTTAGGAGGTGGTTCCTCCGTCAGGTTCCTCCGGTTGCTTCAGCTTGTTCAGGAGGCGCTTGGCTCTGTCCAGTTGATTTTTCTTGCTTGTCTCGGACATGAACTGTCCCCTCCGCAACACATACGACTTGTAACGGAGGTCTTCATGCACCACACGTCGAATGATCGCCTCATAAACTGCAGCTCTCTCCCGAGTGCCCTTATGGACTTCCCAGGGTCCTCATCGATTGCAGCTTGCACAGAAAGGATGAATTCCGGCGTCCTGATACGGTCCGAGGGCCAGCAATGTCGATTCCTCTGAGAAACGGTTGGCATATCACCACTGGAAGCGTCCAGTTCTTCCCGAACTTTGAACAGCAACGAACGGGCGACTTTCAGGAATGCAGCAATCTCGGAGTCGGAGTGTCCTGCAGCCAAGGAGACGATGACAGCATGTCGCTTCATTTGCTGGGTTATCTTTAGATCCGCCACGTTTATCTGCCTCCTTTCGGAATTGTTAAATACAGTAGTATGACTATTGATTATTAAGTCATACTCACGTGTTCTCAAATACCTGCCGCATCCTGTACAAACTTAACAAATGCTTATTGCTTTGAATTTTTAATTAAAATTTATTATAAGTAATAAGAACGAAAGTTGTATGATTAGTTTAGATTGTCACCAAAAATGTAAAAACAGGAATCATGCGGTCGCTTCTTTTCCAAACCGGATGAAGTAAACAGGAAATGAAAGGATAATAAGTATGAACAACATAGTTACAAAAACTGACATTTTGCCAGCACTTAACATAGAAAACTTGTTGTGGTCCGTTTTACCTAACAGGTCCGCTATGTCCCCCTTTCCCCTACGGGGCGTGTTTTTTTAAGTAGCGTTTTGTAATAAAAACAAAACTACTGTATATATTTCCAAAATGTTTTGTTTACCAAATTTCTAAATACCTTTAACTATTTTTCCACGTAGGTTTCCAGGTTTATTTGTCATAGCATATTGTAACGTGAATAATATATTGGATTGGTTAGAGTATACGCAGTAGAAAAGTATAAACACGTGTAAAAAAGGCGTGACTAAGTATTTATTTCAATGAACAGCTTAATAAACTAGAAAAATTGAAACCTTAATCTACGGTAAAGCAATAATAAGCAAAATAAACCAATAAAATAAACACTAAAGAATATTATGGGAACCTACTCGGTTCAATATATATATATATATATTTATATTGCGTAGAAAAAAATATCAAATATCAATTGATCCTCATACGGATCTTTTCATGTATCGCACTTTTAAACACAGCACAATACTGGCGCACTATCACAATTCGTCGATATCCGCTGTATGCACTCAATACACTCACTTAATGCACAGAAATACCAAGGATGTCAAATATTCATTGAAAATCACCCGAAGACACTTTTCTGATGTTCACAAAATTCATTTGATTAAAATTAATTCCATTTTAAACCACTTCCTAATATCGAATTGTAAGAAATATTGTGAAACGGAAAACGTAATTAATCTCGGCTATAAGTCAGGGAAAAAAATATAAATTTCGGATCAAACTCAATGATCATTCAAACTTGGTGATAGCAAAATACGGAGAAGTAATTTTGGTCATAGCATAATAATAATAAAAGGAGAGTATTATGGTCATAGGAATCGAAGGAAAGTATACTGTGACGTCACATCATCATGGCCAATCCGCATGCTACCGTGGTCAGGCTTTTCATTCCGTGCGGTCTACGTTGGCTTGTTTGACTCTGCGAATTAATTATAAGATATTTGCGTCGAACTGTAGGAATCGACAGTGCATTATATAAGAGGATTTTTGCTGTTCCAAAAGGTTATACGTACTTTGTGCTCACGTTCACTTGGGCGCCCCCCCTCCTCCCCCAGTTCACTTCTGAATCCCGTAGCGAGTGATCACTATTCAGGCTGTTCAGCTCTACCAAGCATCCGGAGAGAAGGAAAACTAAAGGTAATCCAAGTCACACGTTCAGTTCTAACTCCTTTTTATGTATTTATTTACCTTTCCAAGCACTAGTTTCTGCGCTGTCTTGTATCTTTGCATTTAATTTTCTGCCATAGGAGGATTGCGTTCATTTCCTCGGAAGGATTTTAGGTTCTCCATCTTCATCGCCATCTATTGACTTTATGGGCCAAAAATTGTAAAAAATACAGACTTTTTAGCAAACATTAGCTACGAATTATTTCTAAGATAATATGACAATAGCGGATAAGATATCTAACTAAAAAATCTCTTCCATTTAATTTATTGAAAAAAAATTGTGTCCCAGAAATATATTTGTTATCAAAAACAGCATGAGATGGTTGTCACTTAAATTTCCATTTGATCCTTTCCGGTGATAAAAGTGTCCGATAGTCTTTCGTCCATCCCTGGTGATATTTTACTTTTTTTATATTTTCAATATATATCCTCAGTGTCGGAATAAGAGTTTCATGTATTTAGAAATTAGAAATTTTATTTACTTAGGACATTAAGTAAAAAAAAAAATAAGAATGCATGTAATAAAAAAAATCAAAAATCAGTATACCTGATAAATAAAACAATAAAAAAGTGAATCATAAAAATTTGTCAAATATTTATTTACTTAACAAAAGCTTTGCTTGTGTAAAACTAGGAACAGGAATAATCATAATGGGTAAATCATTAAAAATCTAAGCGCAGCGAATGAAAAAGCAGATTGAGCTAGGGCAGAAAGTACGTCAAGGAATCTAAATAAATATCTCGATCCCTCATTGTCCTTCGAAACAGTTAAGATAAAATCTTAAACCGCCAAAAATTTTCAATTTTTACAAAAGCAAAGTACTTTTAAAAAGTTTAGAAGGAGATGGAGCCAGAAACTGTGGACGCAGATTAACAAGAACAATAGGAAAACACTATTCCACATCAAAGGTTTATTGCAGCGTATGCACATTTCGGCATCCAAGCTGCCTTCCTCAGTTGTTGCAATAAGCCATTGATGTGGAATAGTGTTTTCCTGTTGTTCTTGTTACTTTTAAAAACATAAAATTGCTTAATACTCATAATTGACATATGGCTAAAAAGATGAATTTTGCTGCCGGGGTGCAAAATTCAAAATTATTCTAATATCTTTCTACTCATGTGGCCCCAGATATGATTATAGTATACTAAAATAGAGTGCATATAGGGAGTGCAAGTGACTACGTCACTTTGACGTCATTTGCGCGATGAACGGGCCGAGACCCTAGGAAATGGGATCGCAGGTTCCAAACATTGGAACCACGCAATATAGGTACTAGTAACGTTGAAACGGGCGGTCAGTAAAAATGACACCTCTTAAATTATTATGTTAATTTGTGTAATTTATATTATTATTAAGACAGTTAATACCATTATATAATTTAGACATTAATATTAGAACGCTTTTTAATCACTTTTAATCACTTAGCAAAAGAATGCCATCGTTCGCGGATCTTTCTTTCTTTGGGAAAACGATAGATGTCTAAATCGCTGTTTTGGCTCCTTCTTGAGCAGTGAGGAACTAAACAAATTCACATCTTAAATGTGTTATAAACACTGGGCTTATACAAAGCGATTTTATTCCATCCCTACTTTGGAACCATGTTAAATCCCGAAGCGAGAAGACTTGTTTGGAACCATATCGAGTTACGTGACTGAAGAATTCCCAGGACTGACGTCACACTTGCACTCCCTATAGGCATAATATACCTTAGTAATGCTTCTTGGTTTACATATTTCCGTAACAGAAAAGTGGCTCTAGAAACACGTTTTAAGACGATTAATAATAAATCCTAATTAACGCACTGTAGAGGTTTACCACCCAAATTAACTATGTTGGTTTAATATCTTTAAAATGTTGGTTTATAACATCAGAAGATTCACCAAAAACCATCATAAAAGATTCCTGCACATTAATACTTAAACATTTAATACTTGACCACATTGATAATATTTTCAATATACAATTAACCTGTGCAATACGATATTTCCTGGGAGATTAGATATCACAATAGAGAGATCATCATAATATATATTTATCCTCTCTATTAATGATTTATGTTCCATTTAGGTCTCATCAGTACCTAAAAGGAAAAAAAATCATTAACAGAGAAGATAAATAATAATGGTCCCAAAATAGATCCTTGTGAAACACCCTTTTTTAGCAATTAAAAAAGATGATTTAGCACCACCAAAATCTGTATATGTGCCCCTTTCATTAAAAAAAGTCTGTATCCAATTTAAACCATTAGAACGGAAACCATATCAACAAGAATATAACTCGTAAAACGATTTTTAAATATGCTGTTTAATATTACAATAATATTTTTGGGGGATCTCATAATTTCCCACCATTTCCCACCATTTCCCACATTTCGCTCTTTCCCGCAAGACATCCCGCAAAAAAGTAAGGCAAATTTCCCGCAAATCGGGAATTTTCCCACAAAACGGCAGCACTGTACGATTAATCGTCCTAGCTTTTATATCCCAGGCTAAACCCGTACTGAATGCTAGGATCGCCGCCACTGAATTACACACAATACATCCGGTGCTAATAATGAATATTTATGCATGTGGACATACGCCTTTAAAGGGCGGTCCTTTTGAAAATTAGCGATTCAAATGCAAGGGGGTTTGTTTTTTTTCCGCTGCAGTTGTTTCATTGATTGAATTTTGGATGAATAGACATATTGGTAATGTTTCTAATGCAGTAGCAGTTAGACTATTTATTAAAATATAGGAGGATACGAAATATAGGAGATATATAGGACATTTTTGAACGATTTCTTCGTAAAAAAGTTTTGGACAGAAATCTTCATCTTGTCTGTCATGTTATTGATCTGAAGTTTCTGACAGACTGACAAATTCAGTATTAATTGTAGTGAAAAATAAAATTCAATTCAATTTAAACAGTAACATCATTATAAAAATGAAATAAATGCTAAGTATAGGGCACTGGAAGAAAAAGTCGAATCCCTACATAAAAGTTTTGAAGAGAAGTTCGAAGGTATCAACAAGGAAATCAGGGACTCTCGTAGAGATGTCATTGAAAAGATAAGCGAACTGAAGGAAGCCTTTGGGAAATGCTCCGGGATTCTGAAGGCAGGTAACTCCAAGGAAGATACACCTGTTGATAACAGCAAGGTTGGTTTGGTTTGGTTTGTTTGGTATTAACGTCCTTTTCAACTGCTATGGTCATTTCAGGACGGCGTTATAGGGGCCGCAAATTTTGCCTCGCAAGGGTTCTTTAACGTGCAGCCGGCAAACGACTACACGGGACCAACGGCTTTACTTCCCTTCCGAAGGAAGTGCGTGATCTCAGGATTTACCCCTGAAAAATCCTCGTCGTCCTCGGCCGGGATCGAACCCGCGTACTCGGGCATCAGAGGCGATCACGCAACCTGCTGAGCCACCGAGGCCGATGATAACAGCAAGGTAAGTAATGTTTTTAATAATATTGCCTGTGCTAAAAGTTTAGAGTCTATGGATATAATTGAAAATAGTGACTGCTTGACAAACGGTGGCTATAAGAGAAGTCACTCTGATGGAACCGATGAGGAAGTGGATAGCAGTCCCTGGATTGGTGTTGCTAATAAAAAATTCAGAAAAGGCACGAGGGTCGATAACCTAAAGACCGTCTCCAGAGTAAACGAAGAAATCGTCAGCGCGAATAGAATGAGGAATCCGAAGAATGTGCAAGGTCGCTCGGCTACTAAAGACCATAGGATCACGAAGAGGTATGTACCGCCAATTATCGTGCGGACTCATGGCGTCCCGTTTAAGACGATTTTAACTGAGCTCGAGAAGCATGTTTCAGTGGAAAAGATCACTGTTCATACGGGCAGAGCTGAAACCGTCAAAGTTAATGTGAAGATGAAGAAACAACGGGTTAGTCTCTGGAATTAAGTCTGATAATATTTTAAAAATTCAGCATCATCAACTGAAGTCGGAGAAGGTCTTGAAATACGTAATTCGTAATGTGGATGTTACGTATGACCTCGATGACTTCCAAGAAGACCTAAAAAGAGCCAACTACTTCCCGGAAAAAGTTATTCGATTGAGGAAAGCCAAAGGATCCATTGATATGCCGATGGTTTTGGTTCTACTCCCGAACACCGAACACAACCAGTCATTGAAAAACATAACACGTATTGGACCGCTGGCAGTTTCAGTGGAGGCCTTTCGAGGGAACAAGAAGCCACTACAGTGCTACAACTGCCTGCGCTTCGGACACGTATCCATGGGCTGCACGGAAGATCCTCGTTGTAATAAATGTGCTGAGGGGCACCAGTCAAGAGATTGCCCCAAGATCAAAGGACAAGACCCCCCCAAGGTGCATCAGATGTGGTGGACAGCACACATCAAGCTACACGAAATGTCCAAAATACCCCCAGGTTCAAAGGATGCCTAGTTCTAAAGTGACAGCAGGCAAATCCTATGCTGCCGCTGTGTTTACGCCGGAAGATAAAGGCCTCAACATCAACGACCTACCAGGTATGTATAAACAATTAGGACGTATCTTTCATCTGTTTTCTAATCTAGGGAAAAGTTACCCACAGTTGAGTGGGCTCCTTACAACCAACTAATTTTAGTATGGCTGCACAACGTTATACTGTAATCAACAAAGGCGAACTTCGGTGCGTGATATGGAAGGCTAGGGGCATTCCCCGAAAGCGTATCGAGTTTCACAACTTTCTGATAAATCAAGAAATCGACGTTGCTTTCCTCTGTGAAACTCACCTCAAACCAAGCCAAGACTTTAAGCTACCTGGCTATTGTGTGTACCGAGAGGATCGAATGGCTTCAAATGCTGCAAGATGTGCGTCTGGGGGCGCTGCGATCATCATTAAGAAGAGAATTCAACACCAAGAATTAGTTTCCAAGTCTTATGCAGGCATGGAATCGGCCTCCATCATTATCAATGACGTCTCCTGTGGTGAAGTGAAGTTCGTGGCGCTCTACAATTCACCTAAATATTATCTTGACATTTGCGAGCTTGATGAACTCTTCAGTGGTGACACTCCAATCGTCCTGGCTGGTGACCTAAATGCCAAACATCCAAGCTGGAACTCTAGAACGCAGAATTACAACGGCATGATTCTCTATAGGTACATACAAGGTAGAGATGATATCATCGCTGCTGGACCTGTGGAGGACACCTACTACTGCGACCACTCCCCTAGTAGTGACGTTTTGGACATCTCGCTCTTGAAGGGTTTCTTCAAACCGTACAATATCTTCACGATTGAAGACCTTTCTTCTGACCACAAGCCTGGGTGGACAACTACAAGTATCTGGGAGTTATCAATGACTCAAGACTCTCATGGAACCGGCATATGTCCTATGCTCTGAACAAAGCGAAGAGGGCTAAGTACAGTATCATAGCTCTCATGGGTCGCAACAGCGCCCTCAGCATTGACAACAAGCTACTTCTGTACAAATCGATTATCCGGACTATACTCCGCTATGGCATGCCTGCGTGGGCGGCTATCTGTAAAACCAGATGGATTGAACTACAGTCATTCCAGAATATTACCCTGAGGACCATTGCTCAGCTGGACAGAAGGACGGTGAAAAACCAATCCATCCACATGGATTTAAACATGGCCCATATCGGAAAGTTTATACAGGATCTCCTTTTGACTATAATTCAGAAGATGAAGACTCACGACAATAAACTTATGAATGGAATACTGAAGAACTTATTGAATATGAACTGGCATACGAAGTATCGTAAACCGAGGCACGTTCTTGACGTCAATTTTTAAGATATTAGCAACGTCTCTTTCCCGGACTACTGGAAGATGTGATAATCTTCTTTCTCCTTGTGTTTTTTTATTTCGTTTGTATTTTGTTTCTGACAATCGTCAATCTTATTTTCTTTTTTGTATAATATGGAAGACCGCTTGGGTTGGTTAGGCTTCTTGACTACCTCAGTGTATTTCATTTGGAGTTTATTCTGGTTGGATGAGCTTTGTGAAAGCGCTGCTTTCGTCCCATCCTAACAAATGTACACTTCACTGTTCGATTGTCGATAGGTGCAGCACTTTCCGAAAGTTCACCAATTGGGCGACCGAATAGTGCTTGGACCTGGCAACCCTGCGCCTCAGTAGCGGATTCCGCAACCGCTTGTTTTCACGTTTCAAGCAGAGACAAATGAAAGAAAGAGACTGGCAGTGACCTCCCCTCTAGTGGTGCCTTCGCGCCATATTGGGATTGGCAAGAAACAGCTGATCGCCCGAGGCAATGCATGTGAATCAATCGGTTTGGTTTGGTTTGTTTGGTATTAACGTCCTTTTCAACTTCTATGGTCATTTCAGGACCGGGTTATAAGGTCCGTCTCAAAAGTATAGAGACTTTCGTTAATTAAAGAAAACTTTCCATACGAGGATGTCACATGAAAACAAAAAATATACACATTTTATTCGCATATTAAATAACATAATCCTAGAATTTCAGGAGAAGTTTATTTTTCGTTCATTGAAAAAAAACAAAACAAATCAACATTTTATTACAAAAAAGGTGTCTCAAAAGTATAGAAACTTGCCAAGAAAACTTTGCTTTTAAAACTAAATACTGTTCCCATTACACTGGATTAGTTTAAATACACGATCTTTCATCGATGTGATTAGGTGTTGAAGCAGATCCGGTGATAGATTGTACAGCATGTCTCAATTGCATCCTGCAACTCCAAAACAGTCGAAAACTGTCGCCCATTTGCATAAACAGTGCGTGTCATGATGCCCCATAGATTTTCTATTGAGTGTAAATCGGGGCTTCTCGTTGGCCACTTCATGACGGTTAAATTGTTTGCATCGAACCATTCCTTTGTTGCCTGTGATCTATGAATGCTAGCATTGTCTTGTTGGAAAATGCCTTTTTCTCCAACCAGATTCTGCAGAAATGGCAACAAATGACAACTTAAAGTCTCTTGATATTTCAGAGAATTTTGCCTTCCAGAAAGAATCGCTAAACTCGTAGTACTATTGAACGCAAAGCCTCCCCAAACCATCACACCTCCATATCCTTGTTGTCTGCTGTAAAATGTCTCCGGTTCTCGTCTCATATCATGCCAGTAGTGAGCATTACCGTCCGGCCCATCTAAATGCCACTGTTATTCATCGGAAAAAATCACTTGAAGCCATTCATCAGTCCAAGACATATGCTCCTTGGCCCACTGCAATCCTGTGCTGGTGTGTCAGCGGTGGTCGTTTCTGTTTTTTAGAGTACACTAAGTTGCCACCAGCTATGATCCGTCGGTGAACAGTGTCTTTGGATACATTGCACACAAGTTCATGTGATATCTCTCTCAGTGACAGTTTTCTAGTGGATCGCTGGTCGCTTTTGGTTGTCCTGTCCTCTTCTGCGCTGTAGATATTCGTTGTTCTGAAATTACTTTGTGGACCACAGACCTGGATCTTCCAATTTTCTTGCATATTTGTTGAATTGTGCTGCCTGAAGCCTTCAGCAGCCAAATTTCACTGAACTCATCTTGAGTGAGGTCTCTTCCACGTGGCATTTTTAAAATTGACAATTTCATTCATTCACTTACAGTTTAAATAACTCATTTAATGTAAAACTTTAACATTTGCTTTAAAACATTTGCATATTGGTCCATACGGACTCTCTATACTTTTGAGACACCTTTTTTGTAATAAAATGCTGATTTGTTTTGTTTTTTTTCAATGAACGAAAAATAAATCTCTCCTGAAAATCTAGGATTATGTTTTTTAGTACGCGAATAAAATGTGTATATTTTTTGTTTTCACGTGACATCCTCGTATGGAAAGTTTTCTTTAATTTACGAAAGTCTCTATACTTTTGAGACGGACCTTAGGGGCGGCAAATTTTGCCTCGCAAGGCGACCAACATCTTTACTTCCCTTCCGATGGAAGTGCGTGATCTCAGGATTTTCTCTTTCTCGGGAATCAGAGGCGTTCACGCAACCGCTGAGCTAGCGAGGCCGATGTGAAATAAACGCAAACAATTGCTTATTACAATATGTAAATTAATAAATTGATTATTTTATTGAACTGAGAATTATTTCTTCCTTTTCTTTTAATTTAAAATTTTAAAATATTTGTCTTTAAAAATTCGTTAGGCATTGAATCAGCTATTTGGAGTCATTAAAAGTATACGTTATCGTTAGTTAATGCAATAAAGTTTTTTTAAAAAAAATCAGAAAATAGGTTATGCTTACTAATACTTCCAGAAATCTTCATATATAAAACCACGGTCTATAGATATTCATGGTCATCGAGCTCCATTGTTAAAATGAAGCTAAAGTTTCTAGCTCCCAATAGGGCGGGAACTCTATTGAAAAGTGGCGCTGCATGTACAATCGGCCCCAAAACGCCTGCAGCGCCGCCCTATCGACAGACAGAAACATTACTTTCATTTTCAGTTTCAATGAAAAACCTCTATCGCAAGTCACGGTCGGCCGTGGTGCGATCTATGCGGCACCTGGCGCGGTCTGTTTTCCTTAGCTTCTCGAAACAATGGAAAATGGCTGAAGCTCGATGACCATGAATATCTATAGACCGTGATAAAACCAAAAGTCTGTATGTTTGTGTCTGTGTAGCTTCAGGCGATCCTATTGGCTAATCGAAAAGGAATTGTTTCGATTGTTACGACAGTATTATTGTTAAAGTCAGGATGAGCAGAAGAATTTTAATTGTTGCAATATTTTTATTTCTATAATAAACTTTGGATAGCAAAGAGATTTTATCTTCTTTAAAATGTAATATCCTTTCATTGAAAACATGGTTTTTACATTTGAAAAGTAAAATCATTTATCTGAACATAAAATATATGATGACTTCTCTTATTTTTGAAATGTCGAAAAAGTATTTTCATTCAGTTATTGCAACCTAATTATCTTAAACCATTACTTGGAATTTTTATTATTCAACACAGTTTTCAACAGTGGCTTAAACAATAAAGGCAAATAGCGATTAGATAAATGAGAGATAAATACCGTACTGTTTACCCCTTTTTGGATAGGTTTGCCCAATATTTTGTGAAGTGACCAAACCTATACTGCGACCAACCCCAACTTTGGCCTATCGTATCTATTACAGAGGGTAGATTATCGCAAGCGATAATCTGCGGCACCTACTCCTACGAGGGAGTTTTGCGCCATCCCATTAAATAACGACTGCTACGAGATGACAGTAGCAGCCGGGACCGACGGCTTAACGTGCCCTCCGAAGCACGGGGGGTTTCATGATGGAAGAGCTGCTGGGGATAAACGATCCAGAGGCTGTAGCAACCGCTGAAAAACCAGCTATGGTCAATCGGCAAATGGGTCAGACCAAGGTCCCCCAAAAGCCGCGCCCCAAATAGCTGTCCTGCCAGCGGTGGCCCTCAAGCCCTGGCCGTCACCCAACCAGCAGCTGGCCGCGCCTGAAGTTGCTGAACTCCATCGATTGGCAAGCCAACCGACGAGACAACCAGGCCACGGCCACCCCCAACTTTGGCCTAACTTCTATTGGTCAGGCACATCACCATGCGTAATAATACGAAAGCGGCTTCATTGCCTAGCAACGAGCCACCGATGTAAACAATGTTTTTGGCAGCATGAAGCGAAACTGTAGTGGCTAGAATAGAAACTATTCCAGCCGCTGTAGCGAAACCATAGTTTCAGCCATTTTGGCAGGGTCGCACCGCATTCCAGGGAAATACCGCATTCGTGGGGTTTTCCCCGCTAGTTTTTTCCTCTTATTTTAAGCCAATAAAAAGTCAACAATCGAATGACATGAGCACTATCTCAAGTTGCGCATTCATTATTTTCTTTGGAAAGCGTTGTTCGGCTTCAACCAATAGCAGTTAGGCCAAAGTTGGGGTTGTTCGCTGTATAATAACTTTAATGTTACCATAATAACACTTTAGTTCTGAACTTTGTCAATAGATGGTACTGCTTAACTTCAAAACCACAATATAAGAAATAAACTGTGTTTAAAACGCGCTTTAGGTCGTGTCTGCCGAAGTTCACCTTAGCGTTATTGTTTGACGCGCCAGACATGCCCTAAGGGGTTACCTGTCGTATAATTATTGATGTTTATCTTCTGTGTTTTAAGGGTTTAGATTTGTTTAATTTGCGATGCTATTGTTGTTTGGTTTCGTTTTGATATTATTACGTTTTGGCTATTCTCACGGTCTTCGATTTGCTTTGCAATCGGATTTTATTTTTTGCTTTATGAATAGGTACTGACGTTTGGTTTTATTTAAATTTTATATGGTAGGAGATAAATAGCATTAGAAGCGCCCGGGGGTACTTCCTGATTCACTTTCGTCTTTCATGCACGTGGATGTTTGTGTTTGTTGTGTGCCCGAACGGCCAGTGGATCATGTTTTTGAAAACTGTGTCGTGTAGTTTTTTTGTCACTGTTGACATCAGGAATTTCTGCAGTAATAATATCGTCAATTTGGTTGGGATGCAGTTTTTCTTTTAGCCACAGTAAAAGATGTACGTAAAAGCCGCTGAGTCTCGCCAATATTTGACATTTCGTGAGCAGATATACCACCTTCCGAACATTATTTTCAAAAACTCGAGCACAGGATAGCAGGATAGAATGAGCATAAAATTATGAGGCAATGACAAAACATTCGTTTTATGCTATTGAACATAAAATGAGTATAGCAGACGATAAGGATAGGGAAGTGTCTATCGAGGAGGCAAAGGAGAAGCACGTGTCTCCCTTGAGCCCTCTAACAAATGTCCAGACGACTGACGAAAGTTTGTGTATTTGTTTGTGTGTTTGGACAGGAAAGAGAAAGAACGAGTATTGGTCAGGAAACTCTGCAGCTAAAAGACAAATGGACATGGGGAACATCTGAACAACGGGAGCTTCGTCTAGAGCAGGAGGGTATAAGAACTTTTACGTCAGGGGCAAGGGAAACTTCGAAGGAAAGATGAGATCTAAAGTATCCAGTGATATTTCCCGATGGTGAAAAAGGATATTTTAATCTGAGGCAGGTCAACCCAACAAGAGGATAAGTAAAGTCCCGGGCGACGCCGGGTTTTCAGCTAGTCATCTACAAAAACAGCTGAAATTACATTGAGAATATATGCCGCCTTAGGTTTTTGCCAATCGTAACATGGCGAATGCTGCTCTTCCGCTAGCACCAGTAGCACTCAGCGAAATGAATAGGGCACTGCCAGTCTCTTTCTTTCATTTGTCTCTGGTTTCAAGGTACTGTACGTTTAAAGATGCGGTACATGCGGAAGCGGTAGTGCGGTAGCCAATCAGATACATTCCGCATCTGCCGCTTCTAAGCCGGATCTGAGATCGGTTGGGGTCAACTTTTTCCTATGCGGTACATGCGGCGAGAGCGGCAAGGTTGTCACGTGAACTCTTTCTACCAATCAGCGGTAACTTTCCCGAGAGCGCCAAAATGGAAGCATTGGAAGGAGTGGGAAGAGCTCTGGCGCTGAAATAAAGGTAATAGAAGTATATCTTCATCTACATCCGATGAAATAATGTTTGACAGAAATATTTCGACACCTAATAAGACAAAAAACACTTTCATCACAAAAATTTGCCAGTAATGGAGACCGGATGTTTACTTTTAACAGGAAGCACTTGTTTTGTGCACGCACTACCCCCTTAATGGCAGTATTTTGAAACGTCATGCGGAAAGCTTGAATTGCCGCGGAGAAGGATTGACGCATCCCATCGCAGCTGCTTGCTTCCGCATGTACCGCGTCTTTGTGAAAGTAGCTTTAATTGTGAAACAGGCTTCAAACGTATGTCTTGTAAACACAAGTCTTTAGAACTCAGCATGTACAGTTAATCTTTAAAATGCTCTAAAAATATGAACTTTCTTAATCCCATCAAAAACATTTCATGTAAAAAATGTAGCCAAGTCTCGCGACTCGTTAGTCGTAAAAAGTTGTGAAATCTCGTGTAGGACCAAGTCTAGTGCTCTTATTAACTCTGACACATTCATGTACAAACCACTCCAAATCATTACATCTTTAGTTAAAGAACATTTTGTGACTTGGCAATTACGCAGCACGAGAATATGACTGCTGTTGCTTACATTTTAATATTCACATTTATTAATAAAGTTTTACATAAAATACTATTTATAAGAGAACTGAACGTATATGTATTTACTGCGTGGAATTAAATTTAATTTTTTTACATAGCATTATAAAGTTGTAAGATATCCCTGTGATTCAAATGAATTATTTTGGGCAAGTCTGGGCGGTTATTATTCACTTATGGCTGACTCTTGAGCTTTGACACTATAACCGTCAATATTAATTAGATGCAGTCTGCTCAGACTTATTAATCTTGATAGCACTACGTAAGCTTCACTAGACTCTTAAGCTTTGACACTATTGTAATCGGGAATATTAATTTTTTACCTAACAGCTTCTGATGCTGTCATTTTAATATTCACGTTTATTAATAAAGGATTGCATATATATACATGGGAACTGGGCTGCGTAATTGCCAAGTCACAAAATATTCTTTAACTAAAGATTTGGAGTGGTTTGTAAATGAAAGTGTCAGTGTTAATAAGAGCACTAGACTCGGCCCTACATAAGATCTCACAACTTTTTACGGCTAACGAGTCGCAAGACTTGGCTACATTTTTTACATGAAATGTTTTTGATGGGATTTCACTTCTTTTTGTAAGTGGTCCTCCATTCCCTGACATCCTTATTTTGATATCAGCATCTTTGTGAAAATAGCTTTAATTGTGAAACAGACTTCAAACGCATATCTTGTAAACACAAGTCTTTAGAACTCAGCATGTACAGATAATCTTTAAAATGCTGTAAAAATCTGAACTTTCTTAATTTTTATCGACTATATTATCTCTTAAGTTAACTCAATCCATTTCTGGTTTTAGAAAGAGCATTTAGGCATCTTTACTTCAAAAAAAAAAAAGTTTTCTCGCAAACCAGAGAGCTAAATACGTAATATTTTAACAGTTTGGATCAGAGACCGTTAAAGTAAGGAGACCTGGCATTTCTTCATTTTCCTATTCAAACGTATGTAATGAGAATTTCGTGTAGAATTCAGTTTACAATTCAAACCTTCAGTTTCCCATTCAAACTTCGATCGTCATGCCATCTGGTTCAATGTTAGCACATCTACGTGACGTCAACGTGCATTAACGGATTGTTATTATATGATGTGATACTACTAAACCCAAACGTCCCCCCTTCACTTCTTTCCTTTCCTTCCTTATCCCTGATACACAATAATATTAAAAAGCGACATATTTTTTTCTCCCCAGCAATTTCAGCGTAATTTAGCGTCACATATCGAACGCGGGATGACATTCAATACACGAAAGGAATTGCTCTGCTCGAAAATGGAATTGACAGAAACAACTATCGGCAATACGAAAGTGCAAAGTTTACCTCGATGCTTGTATCTGTCATATCCATTTACTAGCATTCCTTTTCGTGCATGGAAGTCGTCCCGCGTTCGATACTGTGACGATGAATTATGTCGAAATCGTCGGGGAGATATGCACGGCAAAGCAAAGTACACTTGAATCCAGAAAGAGTTAAGTAGAAATACGGTTAAGCCTGATTTCATCGACGCCGTCAATTCGACGGTTGCAACACACGTGACTTGAAAAAGCGAAACCAAAACATTCAAACGGAAACTAACGCAGCGCCCTCTGAGTCAATAATAACACATCTTCGAATCCGAAAATACACGGATAAAGTAATAGAATCTATTACACATTTTTGAGCTATCGCCAGGTCTCCTTTTACAAACGTCTCTGCCATGTGAGGAAGAGACCGCCCTTTGATTTCGGCTTTGTATACGTGACCACTCAGTTTTGGGATATGATATAAGCGTATCAGTTGAACTAACCCACCTTATACTCTATTAGAGACTTTCTAGTTGCAACTGTCAATGCCATTCACGAAAAGGAAAATATTGCGAGTATAAGTTAATATAATTTGTAGGTATTACATTCCGTGCCATTGTTTACAAATTAATATTTTTTTGAAAATTCTATGTAAGAATAAATTTGATAATAAGTTGCTAGTAAAATTCTTTATCCTTTAAAAACATTACGCCGTTGTCATCTTTTATCCTTATTTTAATTTATTTTAATTTTTCTTTTCTTTTCCTTTCAGATATTTTTTGATTTGATTACATTCATCAAAGCAACCCGCTCTTTAAAGGATGGAAACTAATGACGATATTGTCCTATATCGTAACAAGAAATTTGTTCACAAGTATTGCCCTATATTAGAAGATTTCTTTTCGTTTGTTCTGAAAATGTTCGCGGGAAACTTGTCGATTTCATGTGAAACAGATGAAGACATTACACAATGCCACATTCGTTTTTCTGGTGAACTAAATGCAGTGGTTGTTTACCATAACAACATCTCCCAGTTACATAGCATGACATCATGTGGAAATTATTTATGTAGATTGATTAGTGGTAACGTGAAACTAGAATCGATTGAAATTGCAATGATAGGAAACCAACAACAGGAGGAAAATAGATGTGGTTGTTTAATGAATAATATTCTTAACGACATGTTTAGCGCTATTTTAGACATTATGGTTGGGACTGCATTGTTTACATCAGAAACTCGTTTAAATTCTCGAGTATATAATGTCTTTGCTTCTCCTGATAGGCCGAGCTTATTTCTCGTGCATTCAGACTGTGCCACAGATAACAAGACCAATGAGCAGATAGCGCTGAATTTAAAACGCTCGGAAGTTCCACTTGATGTTGAAAATCCAAATATCGATAAAATATCGTTGACCGACCTTCCTCATTTACAAACTTCCAAAGCAATATGCACTGTAGGCAAGCCATACGAGTGCATATATTGCGGAAAATTCTGTCGCTGCCCATCACAAGATAAATCTCAGGAGATGACTCATACAGGCCAAATGCCTTATAAGCAGATCCATTGTCACAAATCAGTTCGTTGTTCTTCAGAAGTCAAAAGCCATGACAGGTTGCATACTGGAGAGATATCTTACAAGTGTAAATACTGTGAGAAAACATTTTCTCGTTATAGTGTCACCATAAGGCATGAAAGGTCACATACTGGTGAGAGACCTTACCGATGTAAGTATTGCGAAAAAGCATTTTTATATGCCTCAGATGTTAAATACCATGAGATGACACATACTGGAGAGAAGCCTTACAAGTGTAAATACTGTGAAAAAACATTTTCTCGTCCCAGTCAAAGCAGAAGACATGAGAGATCACATACCGGTGAAAAACCGTACAAATGTAAGCACTGTGAAAAAACATTTTCATATCCTTCAGATGTTAAAAACCATGAGAGAACACATAGTGGTATAAAACCTTACAAATGTAAATATTGTAAAAAAACATTTTTATTTCCTTCATATGCTAAAAAACACGAGAGATTACATACTGGAGAGAAACCGTATAAATGTAATTTTTGTGAAAAAACATTTCCCTATTCTTGGGATGTTAAAATCCATGAGCGAATGCATAATGGCGGGAGGTCATATAAGTGTCAGTTTTGTACAAAAGTTTTTGGTAAGTCTTCGTTTTTCAAAGTCCACGTCGAAAAACACAAAGTTTGATCCTGACCTAAAATTTATGAGCTATATTATCAATTTTTAATAGTATTAATCAATAATAAGTAAAAAATAAAACAATGTCTATTTATTTATGGGAACGTACAAAAAAAAACTCATAAAAAAGGATTTTATTACTGCATGCCAGAAAAATGGAATACTCCTGCCAAATATCACTTAAAAGGTACAATTTTTTTCCCTGCCTATAAACAAGGAAAATGGTCAAATCGCTTTTTAGCATTTAAAGTACATTATTTATTGTGCAAAATTGAGTAACAGTTTGTTTTTTTTTTCAATAAACTTTAAATGGTTTAACCATAATTTATAAAATGGCAAAAAAATGTAATACGTTCTTCACCGCGACAACAAATTTTAATATTTATCAAAACAGAGCAACATATAAATAAACGTTAAACATCTTAAACTTGCTGGTTCATATCAGTTTATTCTCAGTTAGTACACTGTCAATATTTTATTGCTCCATGCTTGGCATCAATCAAGGCCTGCATTCTTCGCGGCATGAATCACACCAACTTTGAACATTCATCTTGTGTTTTTTTTTTAGACAAATTTTAGGTATTTAGATTTAAGGTGTTGAATTGTATTTTTTTGTTTCGAAGACGCTGCTTAACGATCTTCCATATATTAATTTTTCAATCGAAAAATGGAAGGCAAAATTCTGCGACTTGGATTCGAACCAGGAACCTCGACTACCATGGCCGACGCCTCTACCAGTTGGGCTATCGCAGACACCTGGACAGCCATGCTGTCACAAGGTGTCTTAAAGACAACCAAGTTGTCAAAGGTTAAAAGCCCAATGGGAGGCGGGCACCCGTCTCACAGATCAAGAATTTCTCCTATCCCATTGTGCTTTCAACCTTTGACAACTTGGTTATCTTTAAGACACCTTGTGACAGCATGGCTGTCCGGGTGTCTGCGATAGCTCAACTAGTAGATGCATCGGCCATGATAGTCGAGGTTCTTGTTTCGAACCCAGGGCGCAGAATTTTTCCTTCCATTTTTCGATAGAAAAATTAATACATCATGTTTGGAGGTCATCTCCAGTCTATATTTATTTAAATCTTCCATATGTTTTCGATCGGAATTAAATCCGATGAATGGGCTGACCATGAAAGAACTGGAATAAGGCGAGGTTTTAATAATCAATGTTTGTTTTGTCACCGTGCGCAGATGCTAAATCATGGTGGAAAATAAAATCGTTAGCATCATAGGTTTTCCTAGAAAAAAAGTCCAAGACATCCTGATAAACACTAGTATTTACAATCACGTTTACAAAAGCTAACTAGGTCGTTCCTCTGTGCACACAAACATCCCCATATTATCCTCCCTGAAAACTTGACGCTCTTCTTCAAATTCTTGTTATTATAAACTCAGCATTCCTTCTCTATATGCGTCATCCCCGGTCGCCATAAGACACATAAAAATTTGCTTTCATCACTGCAAAAACCCTGGCACCATTCATCCTCAGTCCGGTCAATGTGTTCTTTACACCTCTACGAGCTTCTTTTGCGTTGTTTCGACGTCAAAAGCGGCCTTATTTTTGGAGTACTGTTTTTAAATTTTGTATCGTGTAAACGTCTCACGGTTGTTCGGTAAGAAACTTACACTTCTTTGGGAATGAAGATTTTGAAGATTTGGATGCTGTAATTCTACGATCTTCTGAAATATCCTCTCTTCTAGGTATTATTTTTACAATTGTTTCGTCGATTCAGTGTTCCGTTTCTATCTCTTTGTCTCTGAAGGATTTTGGACTCTAGAAGAAATACATTTCAGCTGGGATGCACTTTGATTTTGAGCTTGAACAGCAATCTTTTGTGTGGAATGATAAGCTTCCTTTTCGATAGATACAAATCATCTTTTCCACCCATGATTGAGCTTAATGTTCCAATGTTTTTGTTGTGGGAAAGGATTTATTCCATTTTTTGTCTTGGTTTAAATTGAATCGGTTATTTCAAAAAACCGCATAAGTCATACAATTAAAATTTTTCAGGAATCAATAAAAACTGAAGGACTTTTTTGGACTGAATATAGTGGTTGAACTTTAAAAGATTGACATATCGAATAACCTTTATAATTTATGAAAAATAATCAGCGGTAAATGGTTATTTCCAGAAGGTACGTATCAATATCAGAGGTGGGGGGCGGGTATAGGAACGGTGTCAGAGGGAAGCAGAAAACATTGCAATTGTTGGAGTCATGGCGAAACGTAGCGATTTATCCGACCTCCCAAAGGGTATGATCATCGGTTTCCGAGTAAAAGGCGGCAGTATTTCCGAAACGGCTAGTTTTGTGAACTGTACGCGTGCCGCCGTGACAGAATGGCAACGAATCAGGCTGTCTCGGCGTATTCCCAAGTCGGCGCGGCCAAATCGTCCAGGCCCGACTCTGCGCGGATTCCCAACTTAGCTATTTCCAACTCGGCACAGCCATCCCGGCACTCGGAATGAAAATCAGAAATCATTGAGAATTATCTGCTTTTCCAAAGATCATCATCGTTTGTCTGTTCCATTTCGTCACCATTAGCCAATTCCAATTCAGAAGTAGGCAGCAAAAGCAACTTCTGATTGACGTGTACATGCGGACCTGCTTCTAAAATCTACAGGGTGATTTACATCGAATGTAAAATACTTAAAGGGGGTATTATAGAGGTTAAGATAAACACAAAACGTCCTATGAACATGTGTTCAAATATGAACGATAACTGAGATATGAACAGAAATAAAAATGCCGCCACCAAGATCAACAAGTTAATAACTCAGGTTTTGTAAAGCCTAGATTAATGCAATTTGGGGGAATAACAAGGTACATAAGACTGTGTATACCGTTAAAATTTGATTGAATTCTAACGAGAAGTTTCCGAGTTACACAGTCAAAATTGTGACAAGTGCTAGTTAGTATTCACAAGTGAACACGTATTATGATGTTGAATGAGTAACTTGGAAACTACTTGTTAGAATTAGATCAAATTTTAAAGGTATACACAGTCTTATGTACTCTGTTATTCCTCCAAATTTCATTAATCTAGACTTTACAGAATCTGAGTTATTAAAACTTGTTGATCTTGGTGGCGGCATTTTTATTTCTGTTCATATCTCAGTTATCGTTCATATTTGAACCCATGTTCATAGGACGTTTTGTGTTTATCTTAACCTCTATAATACCCCCTTTAAGTATTTTACATTCGATGTAAATCACCCTGTATATTTTTAAACCTAGGGTCTAAAACAGTAGCTTCACTAAATAGAAGTTTGGTTACCACATATTATTTAAATCTAATGTTCATGTTTTTGAAAATGTTATCTAGCAGGTGTTACAGGACTTATTCTCATCAATACCTAAAATTGGTATGAATTTGCTGATTGTGGTGTATTTTTCACCTGAGATTTCATTTGTGATGCTTAAAAATGGTTTCAAAATACTCAAGCTATCATTAACCATTTTAAACTTACCAGAAATAATCACCTGGACATTGTTATCGATATTTCGCAATACATTACTAACAACTTTTTTAACTCAACAAATCGCTATAACATGAGGTAAACTGTGTTCCATCTAGTACACACTTCCTGTATCTCACGACTTTTTACTTAATTTTAAGTGGCATTGCATGGCTATCTTAATTTTAAGTGACAGAGAAGGAAGGAGGAGACTGGAATGATTTTAATGAATATAAATTAATAAACAAATGACGAATTTACACAATTAATGTCGATTAAATTTCACAAAGTTACAGTTCGGGTTTGAAATATCGTCATTGAATAGTAGTTCGGCTGCAATCCAGCTTGGATTGGGAATCTTGCTTCAAACCTGATTCGCTGTCTAAAAAATGGCGGACCTAGTAGGTTCCTTGGATTTGGTAGGATTGGATCTAGAGACAAATGAAAGTAAGAGACTGGCAGTGACCTCCCCTCTAGTGGTGCCTTCGCGCCGCCATATCGGGATTGGCAAGAAACAGCTGATCGCCGTAGGCAATGCATGTGAATCAATCGCAAACATTTATTTTTTCTAATATTTACCTAAGATATCTCGATGAATTTATTATGGAACCACCAGAAAAACTTGCTCTATTAAACAAAAAAAGAATCATTCAAGTCGGCCCATCTGATAAACAGTTATTTGATGATAAATAAAGTTATTTTTAAACATAAATTAAAAAAATAGTTTAAATGAAAAAGGAGGAAGATATTATATTAAGCAATTAACTAGGAAAATTCTCCTCTATAAATTATAATTTTAAAGTAAATAAAATAAAATATACAGATTACATCAAATTACCATTGATATGGAGTATAATAATAACTCACCGGACCATATTAAGGTTACTTTCTCTTGTCTCTCTTCTTATTTCGATCTGTATCTGTTTTTTTTTGTTTTGTTTTTTTGTTTTTTTTAATAATTTATATTAAAAAGCAATTAATTTACGAAAATTCTCCTTTATAAATTCCTTTATTTAAGGTAAATAAAATAAAATATACATATCAACAATAATTTGGATTATAATTAATGAACTGTAAAATTTATTTTATTTACTTAAAAATTATAATTTATAAATGAGAATTTTCGTAAATTAATTGCTTTTTAATAAAAATATAAAGAAAAAAGCAAAAAACAGATACAGATCGAAAGGAGAACAGACAAGCGAAAGTAACCTCCCCCCCCCTTTTAAAATAACCCTCATTGTTGTTCTGGCGCGAATCTATTGTTTCATAATTTATGAAAGAAAAAACATGCCTGTCAGTTGTTGTGCATATAATTGCACAAATCGTTTTTTAAAAGGATCCAATATTTCATTTCACAAGTAATCATGTGTATTAATAATATGTTAATAGTTTATTACAATATGTGGATTAATAAACTGATTATTACTTTCACTTGTCTCTGGTCCAATTATTTTATTCAACTGAGAATTATTTCTTCCTTTTTTTGTTTAAAAAAAAAAAATTGAGTATCTTTTAAAAGTATTTTAGGTTACCAGATTTTCTTTAAATTTAAAATTTTAAAATCAATTAGCTAAAATTTGATAAATTATGTTAGGTTTGTTTATCAATAGTAAGAAACACTTTTAAATATCTTCCCAGTTTAAATTTTCTGACTTTATCAACATTCCATTATTGTCAGATAAACAAAAATTAAAATGACATTTTTTTTTTATTTTCTTAAAATAATTTTGTGACACAGCTTGTTAAATTTTTTAAAGTATAAACATCTAATTGATATTTCAATAAAAGGTAAGTATTGTGATAAACATTTTTATTGTGATGAATGCATTAAAAAAACAACTGTCACTCAATAAATGAGCACCAAGCTCGTATAACCAGGTATAATATTTGCACAATAGATTTCCAAAGGATGACATTCTTCGTAAAAAGTGGATACATCTTATTAGGCGTAAGAATTGGAAGCCAAACTCTTATTCTTCATCTATGCTTTCACTTGTCTCTGGCTAAGCCTCCATTATTACAATAACGATAGAAGTTGCGAGTTGTAGGCGCTCTTTTAAAAATTCGTAAGGCATTGAATCAGCTATTGAACGTCATTAAAAGTATACGTTATCGTTAGTTAATGCAATAAAGTTTTTTTTAAAAAAAAAATCAGAAAACAGGTTACGCTTACTAATACCTCTCGAAGTCATCTACAAAAACAGCTGAAATAACATTGAGAACATACGCCACCTTACGTTTCTGCCATTCCCATAATGGAGATCGCTGCACTTCCGGTGGCACCAGTAGCGCTCAGCAAAATGAATAGGGCACTGCCAGTCTCTTACTTTCATTTGTCTCTGATTGGATCCGATGTCTCGGCTAATAAAAGAAGTAGAAAAGAAAATTCAGAATTAGCAGAGTATGGATATTTAGCAATGCCCGATTTGTCGAACTCTAACCAATCAAACACATTAATGATTATTAGGTACTTAAAACTTGAGTTCACAAATTCAAATCTAGTTTAACTGATAATTCTTAATTAATGTCACTTTACCTTCGTGCATAGACAACGCAGCAAAACGAGGCTCGCGGCGATAGATCTCTTCGCGGAGCGCGTTTGCAATGCGGAGGTCTTCTGCGCAGGCGGGGGTCGGTCCGTTAACGAATGATTCGAAATCTGGTTTGGTGGAAATCGGCGTCTAGGGCTCGCTGCACGATCCACCGGGGCTGATGTCCTCTATCGTGGGTGGAGGCGGATCCTTGCCGATATCGGTAGCTGTGTCCACTGGGTCACTAGCAGGTCTCGGTTCCAAGGTCCGTAGCTCGCTGTCGATGAGACCGGGGTCAGCTGAATACTCGGAAGAAGCTGAAGCGGGCGGGGCACGGGGCGTCTCCTCTTCGGTGCCATCTACCTCGGCAGGTAAGCGGGATGCGTCACTTATAATTTTCTCAAAAGATTTACTTGGTGGCGGCGATTGCTGAGGAGCATTGGAGGAGAGTACTTTAAATGGCTCATAACATGCATGAGAGTCCTTCTCAGTTTCTTGGCTGGAACTTCTGATAAAGGCACAAAAATATTTGAATTAATATTTAATTTCGATGCACTTGCCTGGTCAGAGCAATGAATGTCCTTTGTCGTCGACACGCCGTCTTTTCGTCGATCCTCCGCGGGCGGGAGCCTTATGCCGGAAAACTCGCAGTCTCGTCTTCTCCGACGAAAATTATCAGAGTTTGTACCTGGCTTCATCAAAGTCGAGGGCGAACGGTGAGAGAGAACCTTTTCTTCATTGTTCCTGCTCGGCCAACGATATTGCGACTGCTTCCCAGTCCTTTTCCTTTTTCAGACTCTTTGATATTGCTCTCTATCGTTCTTCTCCTTTCCTTCCTTTTTATACCGCTTCTTAATTACCTCTTTTTGCATGTCGTTTTTCTTAGCCAATGAAAATTCATTTTTATCCTTCTCGAAGCTTCTGCCTCTTCTATTTTATTTTGCGGGCGGCGAGCTTCGCTGCTTTCCTTTTTCCATTGAATATCTCCGCCTTTTCCTTCCTCCCCCTCGTCGCCGGAATCGACTCGGTTCGCTCACTTTTTTTTCTTCCCTTGTTGCTCTCCCTCGTTGTCGAAAAAAATTACCGGTATCTTGCCATCTCTCGATAAATAGACTCAAGCTTCATCCAAGGTAAATATGTTATTCCATTTGTCGCTGCCAAAATAGCCTTTGTAGAGTTTCCTGCTGTTGGCTCACTCCTCTGTACCTTCATAATAAAGTGTGAACTGGGACCTTTTGACGGCATTCCAGTTTCCAGTCTTGAAGTATAATACGGTTTACCGATGCAACAGTTGTTACAATCTTGATTGGTGAAGTTTCCGTAAGAATTAGCTTCTTCACTATTCAAATCGTAGCCTTAGTACGGGAAGAACTGGGGTACGTTTTCGTTCACTGTTGGCTGTTTGGATCCATTTATCTTCCTCGTTTGATTTTTCCCATTTTTTTACCATTGGAAATAATAACTTGGAATAATGAAGCTTTTCCCTTACACTGTTCTATTATTTTGGCAGAAGGGTAACCAGCGTCTTAGCCCTCCTAAAACGATTCAATTTTTGAAGGCATTTTGGCAGCAAACTTCAAAATGAAGAACAGAACCAAGTTCTTTTGTTACCGAATTCACGTGTAAAATTTCACGAGCCCTGTACCTTTCTTACCCGTGCTACGACGTTTTAACTATGATCACCGTTAAAATGAAAGTACGAGGGGACATCAAAAAGTAAGTTGCACTAACACGCCGCAGAAGCGCGCTGTGTGTCGCAATCTTGGGCAAAGCGGAGAAAGGGACATCAACTGCGCAGACGTCGGATAGGACGGTTGCTGTGTTTCCCGTCATGTTTTGTGTGACTAGCGTGCTAAAACCAATGGCGCGTCAACTGGATGTCCACTCCAAACTTGAGGTGCGAGCAGCAATCCGATTTCTATGGGCCAAACGGGTGAATTGCACGGACATTCATCGTGAAATCACTGCTGTATATGGAGAGCGTGCAATTTCCCGGCAAGGAATTGTAAAGTGGTGTCAACAATTTGAAGCAGGACGCACGGATATCGCGTAGGCAGGCCCGCAACGTCCCGTACCACTGCAAATGTTGGCAGTGTGGATGCGATCATTAGAGAGAATCGGAGCCAATAAAGTGTACTCAAAAGTGCACGATAACGCAACACCTCACAAGGCCCGCCAAACGTGCGAACTGCTGCAGCGATTCAAGTGGGAGGATTGGCAACATCCTCCATACAGTCCCGACTTAGCGCCATGCGACTTTCATCTTTTCGGTAAGCTCAAAACGGAACTCGATTTCGAAACGATGAGGAGGTGAAAGCGGCTGTCACCGTGTGGTTACAAAACGCTGGAGGAGATTTCTATGCATCAGGAATCGAAAAGTTGGTTGATCGTTCGGATAAATGTTTAGGGTCTCTTGGGGACTATGTGGAAAAGTGAACCTACATTGTATGCTGCTAGAGCCGTGTTGCTTTTGTATAGGTGGTGTAATAAATGACCATACCGTGGAAGTGCAACTTACTTTTTGATCTCCCCTCGTATATTCTGCCCAACGAATTGAAAACTGGGCGTGTCCAATTAAATTTTTGTTGAACAGAGTATAAAATCTTTAGTGTTTTCCAGTTTTTTTTTTATTTTTCGGGTTCTTATTGTTTGACTGTAGGGCTTCTTCTCTCTTTTGAAAGATGACTAATTATTTTTCTATCGAAAAATGGAAGGAAAAAATTCTGCGACCTGGATTCAAACCAGGAACCTGCTGTCCGAGTGTCTGCGATAGCCCAACTGGTAGAGGCGTCGACTATGACAGTCGAGGTTCCTGGTTCGAATCCAGTTTATATTTAAGTATTTATCTGAGAGGTGACTAGTTAAAGATACGAGTTTCCTTTATGGCGACTCCAGTCTGTCAAGCTTCTTGTCTGTGTATTACTAGCTTTCTCTTTCTCATTAAGTGCGAGAAGAACTACTCCCATATGCCTGGGACATCCGTTTGGCTTCGAGGACTTGTTTCTGGCTTATCTGTATCTCTTTTTCGGCTTTCCATATGGTACATTCCTCGAAACAAGAGGATGGTCTACCTTGCAATTCCTGCATCACGGTGTTGCCTTACAGCATTCCCGTTCATGCCCTTCTTTGCCGCATATGTTACACACAGCAGGAAGTCAATTTTGCTTTTTGTGTCCTTATTTTAAACACTGATGACAGCGAAACGGATAACGAAAAAAACACAAGATTGCAGATTTGCCTTTAACGAGAAATTTTTGCACGAGCACACTGCTTGAATTCTCGTAACGAAAAAAAACTAACTCTCTAATGTTAAGAACAGATATCTGGCCCGCAAATAGCTGAGTATTTCCTTTGTATATAACTAGGTAGGGAAAAGATGCGTGTAATTTCTCCATTCTATCTTGATACTCTCCGTCTTACTTCCAGAAGATTAATTTTTTAGCTCTTCCAAGAAGACTTCGTCCATATTGTTATGCTGAATCAATCCCTCTGAAAAAATTTAAGGTAGGTGGTGAATAAACATTCATTTTAATCTTATTCAGGATTTTTCTCTATCAGCTACTCTATGCTGCAGACGCCGTGTAGATTTCGGCTCGCCATCTTTAGCATATCCAACAACCTGTTTAATGATCTAGCTATCACAAAAGGATTACATAACGCGAACGATCTTCCATCTCCAATCTTCAATACAATATACACTGACTGCTCAATTGAAAGTAGACACTTTCAATTTTAGACGTTTTATCAAATGTCTAGAAAAATACTTGACGAATGATCCTGAAACTTCATGGGTGTAAAGAGCCTGTTAGACAAAGGGGAAAAAAGGAAACACTTTTCCACAAGAATTATTTAATATACGTATGTGCATTTCGATGACCAAGTCATCTTCATCGGCGTAAAAAAAATTGGCGTATATCTCAATGAATATACGTGCTATTCTCATACAGATGAACACAGATAAGTGTGGGGCACGCATCGTGTTGCGTGTGGAATACGACACGTGACCGCCACATTTCGTTGTTAAAATGATCAGAAGACTTTTTTGATGTCGGTAATTGATTTTAATCTAACTACATGAAACTAAATACAATATAATTACAAATTGACAGGAATACTACGCGAATGTTCGCAAGTCCATTATGCGTTGTCACGCGGCATCGTGTGTAGACAGCGTGGAGACGTGAGAGAAGGAGAGCTCGATCTGTGGAGCGTGGAGTCCGGAAGCCAAGTTCTCTGTCTATGCAGATCTCCGTCCTCTGCCCGAATATCTCGTTGTGGTCTCGCGGCTGCGAGATAGTGGAAGCGCCGTCTGGTGGCGGCTTCTGTCGAAGTAGAGGATCGCCACAGTACTCCCCTCCCGAGTACCGGACGGTACGAACTGTTACGAATACTTAGGGTTGAACCGGACCCGTCTTCCTGACTGGGTGGTGACTGGTGTACTCGCTGGCGGGGTGGGTGTTTGCGGTGATGGCGTTGCAGTTTTTGGTGTGGTGGTGATGTCATCTGGGTTTGCTAACAGGAAGGCAGGCTTGGTCCGGTGGACGTTGACGGTTGATTTACGTCCGTTGATGTCTATTGTGATGAGTTTGGAAGATCTCTGTAACACCTTGTAGGGGCCGTCGTATGGTGGGGTCAGGGAAGGTTTGACCGAGTCGTTGCGCACGAACACGTGAGAGCAGTGTTCCAGTGCCGGGTGGGTGAAGCATCTCGGTTGAGAGTGTGCGGAGGTCGGTATCGGGCGTAGGTGTTCCATGGTGCGCCGCAGGGCCTGGAGAAAATCAGGTGGGCTGACAGGCGATGTAGTGGGTGGTTGAAAGAATTCTCCGGGGAGGCGGAGCGTTTGCCCATACACCATCTCGGCTGAGGTGGTGTTCAAATCCTCTTTGATTGAGGATCGGATTCCCAGTAAGACCAGGGGGAGGGCCTCGGTCCACTGGTTGCGGTGGCATCTTAGTGCTTGCTTTAATGAACGGTGAAAGCGTTCGACGAGTCCGTTGGATGCTGGGTGGTAGGGAGTGGTGCGTACATGGCTGACGCCCAGCATGGCTCTGAGGCTTGCGAAGAGGTGGCTCTGAAACTGGCGTCCCTGGTCTGTGGTGATTGTATGGGGAACGCCGAAACGAGCGATCCACGTGGATGTGAATGCTCGCGCCACTGCTTGGGCACGGATGTCACTTATTGGTGTGGCCTCCGGCCAGCGTGTGAAGCGATCCACGCAGGTCAATAGGTAGTGGCTGCCCTCGGATGGCGGAAGCGGGCCCACCAGATCGAGGTGGACGTGTTGAAAACGGCCGGCTGGAATAGGGAACTGCTGGATTGGGGTACGGGTGTGGCGGTGTACTTTGTTCCGCTGGCAGTCGACACAGGCTCGGGTCCATTTTGTCACATCCTTGAGCATGCTGGGCCAGACGAAACGTTCGCGTACAAGGAGTCTCGTAGCACGCACGCCGGGGTGGGAGGTGTTGTGCAATGCGAGGAAAGCTTGGCGGCGGAGGGTGGTTGTCACAAATGGTCGTACTCTGCCATTGCTGACGTCGCAATAAATGGTCTGTCCAGGTGCGAGCTGCATTGGTTGTAGGTTCAATGATGTTTTGTTGTCGGTGAGTATCGACCTCAGCTCGCTGTCGGTGGTTTGGGCCTGGGCCAAGGCGGTGTAGTCCAAGTGTGGTAGGCGCAATTCAGCGACACGGGATAGCGTGTCCGCGACCACGTTGTCGAGGCCGGAGACATGCCGTATGTCTGTGCTAAATTGCGCGATGTAGTCTAAGTGGCGGAGTTGCCGGGGGGAACAAGACTCTGGCTTTTTCTGAATTGAATAAGTGAGGGGTTTGTGATCAGTGTAGATCGTGAAAGTGTGTCCTTCGAGTTCGGGCTGAAATTGCTTGATTGCGGCGTAGATTGCGAGCAGTTCGCGGTCGTATGTAGAATACTTCAGCTCCGCCGGTTTTAATTTGCGCGAGAAGAAGGCGAGAGGTTTGCTTCCTTCTGCGTGTAACGCTGCTCCAATGGCGACGTTTGACGCGTCAACCATCAGGGAAAGCTTTTGAGAGGGGGCAAAGTAGTTTAAGGTGGCGGCGTTCGCTAGGTCTTCTTTGCAAGTTTCGAAGGCTTTATTTACTTCCTCGGTCCAGGGAACGGGACGTTTGTCATTCTTGGTTGATTGTTTTAAATAGTCGTTAAGTATGGCTTGTTTTTCAGCTGCATGGGGCAGGAATCGCCTGTAAAAATTTAACATGGCAAGGAAGCGTCTGAGTTGTTGGATAGTCTCAGGTTTGGAGAAATTGAGTATGGCTTGTACTTTCTCAGGAGTGGGGCGGACGCCGTCGGGTGTAATTAGGCATCCCAGGAAGGTTACTGCTTGTTTACCAAGGGTGCATTTTGAGGGGTTGAGTTTTAGGCCGTAAGCTTGTAGGCGTTCTAAAACTTGGCGTAAATGGAGTATGTGCTCGGTTTCTGAGGTAGAGGCGATTAAGATGTCGTCCATGTATGGTACACAAAAATCCAGGCCAGACAGCACCCGATGGATGTGCCTCTGAAATGTCTGGCCTGCATTTCTGAGACCGAAAGGAGTTGTAATAAACTCGTAAAGTCCGAACGGTGTGGTGATTGCTGTTTTGGGCACGTCGTCGGGGAACACTGGAATTTGGTGATACGCTCTTTGTAAGTCGAGTGTAGAGTATATTCGAGATCCGCTCAGCATCTGTGTGCAGTCTTGAACATGAGGGACGGGGTAGCGGTCTGGAATGGTCACAGTGTTTAGGTGACGGTAATCGCCACACGGGCGCCAATCGCCATTTGGTTTGCGTACCATGTGCAGGGGGCTGGCCCATGGGCTCTTGGACGGGCGTATGATGCCCTGAGTGAGGAGTGCATCGAACTCCTTGCGAGCGGCTTTTAGAGCGTCGGCCGAGAGTCGGCGGGGTCTTGAAAAGACGGGCGGCCCGACAGTTTGAATATGGTGGTAAACTGCTGGGTCTTCCTTCAGCTCGCTACGTGTTGAAGGGTTGAGGAGCGATGGGAATTCCTTTAACAGTTTATGGTACGGGCTGTCTCCATGCACGAGGGAGAGGCGTACGATGTTTGTGGTGGGTTTTGAGGTACAACCCGCGGACTTCAATCTCGTGGTGGCGTCAACGAGGCAGTTGTTCCTCACATCCACCAGGAGGTTGAAGTGTGCGAGGAAGTCAGCTCCAATTATGGGTTGCGTTACGTCCGCAACGATGAAATCCCATTGAAAGGCTCGACGTAGGTTGAGAGATAGGCCTAAGCGCCTAGTACCATACGTCCTTATAGCTGAGCCGTTGGCGGCGTAGAGGACCAGTTGGTCCGCCGGCATGGGGGGATTTTTGCGGTCTCTGGGTATGACAGAGACGTCTGCGCCTGTGTCTATGAGGAACTTTTGTCCGGACGCGGGTTCGGTTAGCAAAATCCTGTCTACCTGGCGTTCACCACCTGCAACAGCAGGTGGCCGCCCTGTTAGTTTCCCGGATTTCGGAAAGAACAGGGGGGATTGCATTTTCGTGCCTCCTCTCCGAATCGTGCATGGTAATAGCATAATTTTTTTGATTTGTCGGAGTTTGGGGGGTGTTGTAAGCGATTCTGGCTCGAACGCCGTGGGCGTCGGGGAGATCGCGCGCGTTGGCGGCGGGGTTCGTCGAGGCGTGCGCTTAATTCTTGCATTTGTTTTGTTAATTGTTGGATCTGCTGTTGCAGTATTTCCACGTCTGCGTGAGTTTCGGCTGCGGCAGATGCGGAGTGCACCTGCGTCACTGGGACAAGTTCAGTGATTTTGTCAGCCATCGTAGCCAGCTGGGGTAATTTTTCGTTAGAAGCGGCCAAGATGGCTTGGGTGTTCGTGGGCAGTCTTGCCAACCATAGCGATTTTAATAGATCATCGCTAAGGTGGCCGTTCGCTAATTCTCGCATGCGAGAAAGAAGATAAGAGGGGCGCTGATCGCCCAGCTCTAGGCCTTGGAGAAGTGTGCGAATTTTAGAAGCTTCGCTTTCCGCATAAATTTCAATTAGACGCTGCTTCAGTGTAGGGTATTTGTTCGTCGCAGGTGGATTAATTATGATATCATGTACTGTATTTAGGATATTGGACTCGATGGCAGCCACTACGTGATTGTACTTTGTGTGGTCCGTGGTGATATTAGCCAATTCGAACTGCGCTTCGAGTTGCGCGAACCAGAGGTTCGGGTTGGCCTGCCAGAACGGAAGCGGTTTGATCGCCACGCGGGCGATTTGGGGGGGCCGGATTCTCTGTTTGATCGACGGGCATGTTGTATCAAGTTTGCCAGGAGAAAATGAGGAGGGGGTGACTACGGGCAATTAGCACAGAACAATGACTGATTTGTCTCTTGACAACGTTAAGTCGCGCGTTTTGTGAAATGCTGATTGCACTTACCTTGACAGGAGTCGTGTCCTTGCGTCGATCTCGTGTCGATGGTCCTCGCTGGCCGCTGCTTTCCTCCTTGATTGGCGTGGTTACTTAGGGTCGGCGTCGTCTCCCGGCTGGATGCTGGCTGTCCGCGATGGTTGCTGGAACGATGGCTGCTGGCCGTCTCAAGCAGTGAACGCTGGTGTGGCTGGGGCTGCGGCTGCTGGCACGGGATGAAGTAAGGGCTGCTGCGTTGTCCGATGGCTGCGGTCGTCGGCCCGGGATGAAGTGATGGGTTCTCCTCCACGTGGTCGTCTGTTGTTTTTTGTTTCTGATCACGTCCGGGTCACCATTATGTGGGGCACGCATCGTGTTGCGTGTGGAATACGACACGTGACCGCCACATTTCGTTGTTAAAATGATCAGAAGACTTTTTTGATGTCGGTAATTGATTTTAATCTAACTACATGAAACTAAATACAATATAATTACAAATTGACAGGAATACTACGCGAATGTTCGCAAGTCCATTATGCGTTGTCACGCGGCACCGTGTGTAGACAGCGTGGAGACGTGAGAGAAGGAGAGCTCGATCTGTGGAGCGTGGAGTCCGGAAGCCAAGTTCTCTGTCTATGCAGGTCTCCGTCCTCTGCCCGAATATCTCGTTGTGGTCTCGCGGCTGCGAGATAGTGGAAGCGCCGTCTGGTGCCGGCTTCTGTCGAAGTAGAGGATCGCCACATAAGTAAAAGAGGCCTCATACTCATATGCTACAGCTACAAGGCATTTCAAACATTATTTTTTACAGAGTGATCCTAAACATTATTTTCTTAGTTCAATTTGCTGCTGGTCCCCTATTTACCTTCGGGACAAAACCTTCGGTGAATGAAATGAAGCGCATGTATCTTCTTGCAGATATCTTCTTAAAGAATAAATCATTAGATGGTCTGTGAGGGTTTTAATGGTACGCCTACCTCAGCTGTTCGAATTAATGATGAAAAATAGACTTCAGCTGAGGTAGGCGTACCATTAAAACCCTCACAGACCATCTAATGATTTATTCTTTAAGAATTTACGCCTTAGGAAAGATAGTCCCAGCCGGCGAACTAGGTAACTGCTCTAACCAAGCCCTAAGGTCATACAAATGGCGAAATGCTTTCATGGCCGCAGTGGCGCAATTGGTTAGCGCGTTGGCGGTCCGAGCTAAAGGTTCCTGGTTCGAATCCGGGCTGCGGAATTTTCTTTCCTATTTTTCATCAGATACCTTCTTGCATACGTTCCAGGAACAGGCGAGTTGACGCGGCGATGTTACTCGGTGCCTTTCCTTGGTGCAGGCTCTGTACCATACAAATCGGGGATGTCGCGGGTAAACATGAGAGTTAGAACATTAGCCTGATAGTACATGGCGTTGGCTTTGGCCTTTGACTCACGTCTGTGTAAAGTTAACATGCCGTTGTAGCTGTATCTCACAAAGATCATGAAATATTTTGAAAATGTTTCCTTGCATTCACGGTTTCTGAAGTCCTTAGAACCCCTTGGGCGGTAAATAATGGCTCGGCTATGGTTGCAATCGCTTAAATCAGCATACGCCTCATCTAGTGTGACCACGTATTTCCACTTTTCATCCGCCAGGTAGCGTTCATACAGTTTACGGTAGTTGGTCTGTCGCTCTTGAACATGGCGCGGCAACTTATAAACAAGGCTCTTTGTCGCTTCTCCAGTTGTAAATCACGGTTGACAATTGTTTTTTCCGTGTAAGCATATGTGCTTAATTCTGTGCAATGACCCATTGTGTTGGTGGGTTACATCTGGTTATGAAACCCGAACTTTCCGGACAACATCAGGAGTACAGCTAGTGGACAGTCTCGGATTGGCCCGATTTTTATCCTCAGGAATGGGGCCGTTTCTGGTTTTGCCAATGTTATTTGGTACACTTGATATCCCTTTCTTGGAAACTACGAAGGCTCGCTTCTTGCATGCTTTCGTAATTTCGGAATAGCTGAATTTGAGGTCGGGAAAGGCTGTTACGTAGCCCTCCAAATACCTGTCAATTTTCGGTGGTAAAACTCAATGTCTTTAGCTCGCTGTTCGAATACTAACTATTTTAATATCTGTCCAACATTACTCGTCGTGTTAGCTCACGTGAAATAAAGGCGCGCGCCACATTTAAATATTCTACGAGGGGCGATTGATAAATAAGGTCTTCATGGCTGTAACTTTTTTATTTGTTAACCAATTTTCAAAATTCTTTTTGTATCCTATACTCACATTTGTCCTCTATGTAATGCCCTATTCACTTTTCGACATAGTCCCCATCCCTTTCCACGCATGGCGCCAACGCGTGACTAGTTGGGTGAACCTGTCGGAGAGGAATTCCGGAGTTGTTGTCGACACCAGGATTGAATGGCAGC
>JAHWFO010075849.1:107812-136454 GCA_023313115.1 Rhysida immarginata | reverse complement strand
ATTACTTTTTATAACTATCCCCCTTAAAACGTGAATCATTAAGCCAAGCATTGTACCTGACGAAAAGGACAGGCCCTGGCACGGAAAAGTCACCTCTTCTTCTTAGTCGAAGCAGCAATGTAACCTTCATTGTTTCTAACAAACGAAAAAATACTGATTGCGAGAATCCAACATGGAAACAATGAATATTGTTGCTTGGACTAAGATGGTCAGGTGACTTTTCAGTGCCAGGGCGTGTCTTTTCAACACCACCTAAAGAGAAAGCCTGAGCGCGGAAACGTCATACATTGTTAAAACGTCATAGGTAGTCATCTGTAATCGCATTTCTCCAACAAAAAGCCCTAAATCATGACTATGTATGATGATGTAACAAGGTATGAAATTTTCGCGCTCAGGCAACGCCTCCTAAAGATAAGGCTTGAGCGCGAAAACGTCAGACATTGTAACATCATCATCCGAAGATGCGTTTAAATGCATTTCAGGGCTTACTATAATAATTATTGGTAGTAATGCGATTAAACGGGCTGCGTACAGATATAACTTGTGTAAAAGGCGCAAAAGGCCTAAATTTCTAGCCCCCCCCCCCCTTTGTAGAATTCAGAACTTGGTCCATTAAGAACTGAAAGACCTGCGCACCATTCTTGAAGGCCTAAGTTCCGACGCCCGGGAGTGCAAAAGCAGTTTTCTCTCTGGACTTCTTGTCGACTTTAATCTGCCAACAGACAATTTCAATCAAGAATCGAGATGATTTTCGCATGGCTAGGCTTGCGGATGATATGCTCAATTAGTAGAGGGTAATACGCCATAGTTGGTTATTTTCGACGAGAGTGACTCACGGAGAGAACGGTCAATGCAAGACGTATTGCACAACTTTACACTATCTCAAAATGATCATTAAGAATAAGTGATCCGTATGTTGTCGAAGGGGATTCCTCTGTAGCACGACAGCCTACACCCGTATGGGAACTGTGAATCAAAATTTGCTGCGGCGCCTTCACCGGGAGGTCTTCGACCATCTCTCTTATAGCCCGGATTATTACATGTTCGGGCCACTGAAAAAGCTCTCATGGCCCACTGGTTCCGCAGCCAACCACGAACGTTCTCCGCTCCAGGACGGATATATGGTTAATTTTTTACTCTTACTTTCTGTATTTTCACATATTCCAACCAATGAACCAATGAAAACACAGCTTCAATACTGCTTAAATTACAGCTTAAATTCGGGCGATCCTTAATACAGTTATTAAAAGGATTTCCTTTTTAATTATTTCAAAACTGGAATTAAATAGGGCTTAACCTTCTAAGAACCCCTCCCATACCTTGAATTTGCTCTTCCTGTTTTTAGTATAAAGATCGAAATAGAATTGTTCTCAGCTTTCAATTTCAGTTTTAATATAAAAAATCAAAATGACATGATATATTTATAAATTTATTACTTGAAAATGTTCTTGCTACTTTCGTATAAAAGATGTTTGCAATTAAACATCAAAAAATTAAGCAAAACTGTTTATTGTACACTGTTCAATTACCGATTACAGTCTTAGCTATATATCGGTTACAGTTTGATTTACTCTTTTAAAATTACAATCAAAACCATTACTTTGGAAAAAATACATATAGATTTCAAAAAAGAAAATGTAACAATAAGATAAGATATGACACTTCCTATAGTCATTATAGAATTCATGGCAACTATTTTCTCTGATAAAAAACAATACTGCAATTCCAGAATACATATTTGAAGCCTGGTACATCTAATTGCCACCACTAAATTATTGTGTGTAAGGAGAGAGCCATCAGATGGAGATTAAAAACTCACGCAACATATGATAATCATCGTTTTTACTTTCCCATGAACAAGTAATGCTCGATGCAAACTAACACTCCACAAAATAGTTCTTAAGGATTGCCATTGATGGTGAAGTGGTGAATACTTTTGGTTGCATGTATGAAGGATGTCGACAACACACAAGCGAAGCACTGCCCATACCCCACCCCGCTCACTCTCTTTTATCGAGATAGTGACAGTAAGAGACATTTATAAAGAAATAGTTGTCATGAATTCCATAATGGTTCTTGCAGTTTTTTTTCTTTTAATGTTTATCCAAATGCATTTCGAGCACAGCATCTGAGGCGAAAATTGGTGAAGTCATTGCAACAAACGTTGGTAGCCTGGCCAGGTCGATTGCAATCCCAGTTAGTAGTGCAGGGTCTGGAAATCTGTCCGAAAATGTTCTGGCATCGATTCATACCGGGACATCCAAGCTGGGCCTCTATTTTTCATAGGGAGAAAAACGTAAAGCATTATTATTATTATTATTATTATTATTATTATTATTATTATTATTGCTAGATGTAGTAGTAGTAGTAGTAGTATTTTTAGTATAAATTTAAGAAATTTTTGCACTGAAATTTTCATAAAGCTAAATTTAGAGTAATAAGTACACTTTTTAACAAGTGCCCCCATTACTCAATATGATTACTGTTATCAAATACAATAATAATATTCTACATAGCCAAGTAGAGAGAGATGTCCTTCCATTTTTCCACCACGAAATTTATTAAATCATACATGTACATTTCGATTGCATAGCAGTCGAAAAGTGGAAGAAAATCTCTCTCTCTTCTTGACTGTAAGTATCCTCAGTTTTGTTACCCTATATTTTTATTCTACATAGTGATTCTTGCCATTTGCTCCGAAACAATCCTCACACCAATTAGTGCGAATTTAGCTGGGCTTTGCGTATCAAATCTCTTTACATAAAACCTTTAAATACCTTCTACAGGAAAGCACCATAGAAATCAATGTCCCGTAATCTGAAGTCTCGATTAAGTTATGGTACAACGTTTATGATAACTAATCTGTGCTCAGGTAGTGTTTCAAATTTTTTGTTTGAAATTTTCATGCACTTGTTTCCTGTCCGAGGCAACTCGGTGTGGCGATCTTGGCTTCGCTTGTTTCCTCTATGGGCGTTGCGTTTCTAGAGATGGGAAGAAATTGGGGGGAGGATCGATTTCTTTCGATGTGCTTTTGGTGGGAATAACTTGACAAATGAGGGAGGCGAACACATTTTCGGAATTTTGTATAAGATTTGTTACTGGGGAGCAGATTGGAGGATGAACCTAGATATATAAGCGTTTAAAAATAAACAAACGAGAAGATATAGACTAGAGACCATCAATGAGACCATCAAACGATGTTGACTACGTAACTTGGAAACTACTCGTTGGATTCGATCAAATTTTATGTACCCTATTATTCTCCCAAATTTCATCATCCTATATGTTGTAATAAGTGAGTTATTAACTTGTTGAATCTTAGTGGCGACATTTTTATTTCTGTTCATATCTCAGTTATCGTTCAAATTCGGGTCCATGTTCATATGAATTTTTTTGCTTAGAACCATCCATACTACCTCCCCTTAAAGTTTGTGACAGGGGTTCAGACTCACCCTGTATAATAATTTTATTTGAGCAAGTACTTTAAATCAACGATGACAAAATAAATCTTTTATTCTTTTATTATACTCTGTCCAAGGAAAGTTGGAGTGAGCGTGTCCAACTTTCTAATTCAATTGTTAGACATTGTTGATTCTACTTTGGCAACAATGTCTACAATTGAAATAGGAAGTTTAACTGGACACGCCCACTCCAACTTTCTTTGGATAGAGTATAGTTTGATCTTTTATATATGTAATTATCTTGAATATAGCATATAAGAGTGTAATTTTGAAGAGGTTAAGAAGTATTATTATAAGGTAAGAAGTATTCTATGGTATCATACTTCTTAATATTTTCAAAATGCTATATATGGTGTACGAAGTATCCGCATTAAGTGATGTGATTTGTTGTTTACATGTTTGAAAATTTACGGTCACAAATATATTTTTAAATCCCAGAAGTATAACATTTAATCTGATTGTTTTCATTTACTTTTTTATTTATTTATTGAAATTGGCACTTCCAAGAAAAAATAAAATAACATCTAAAATATTAAAAAAAAATCTATAATAAGCAAAAGACAAAAAACTGAGTGATACTAACTAAAAATAGTCAACCACATAAATAAAAATTATCAACTCACGCAATTTTTTTGCGATTTATATTGTTTTTAAATGATGTAATACTGTACATTTTATCGTTGGCTAAAAAAAAAACTTTAAAAAAAAAGATTCCACGGCCTGGACTCGAACCAGGGACCTTTGGGTTTACGCCCCGACGCTATATCCACTAAGCTACTCTTTTTTTTCTTTTAAAAATGTTATTTATTGCTGGGAATTAAATACAACATTTAGTTACAAATTTTAAAATTACAAAGTATTTACAAGGTAATGTGATTTAATGTTGGTCAGTAGCAGGGGGTGTTTAGCAAGAACAGTCTTTAAAGATGGCTTCGTTCCATTTATGTCTGACTGATTTCCCCTCACATTTCAGCTGCTGAGTTACGCTGGCAAGGAATCTGTGATGGAGGGCTGCCGTTTCGACAAATTCTTCGCGCGCCTGGCAGCGGTGCGCCCAGATGGAATGGTTGGCAATGGCGGAAGGTGGTATGTCAAGGTAAAGGACTTCTGCAGGGGATATTTCTTCCTTGCACCATTCGGTTATCTGGCCCCAAATACTTCTAACTTCGTTGCATTCGAGGAGGAGGTGCTCGAGCAGTGGGGGCAGAGGGCATCATCATCTTTGATTATGCCCCTTTGGGCAAGAAGCACCTGTAGGGCGAGCTTTGTGAATAATTTTCCAGTTGGTGTTTTTAACAGATGGTTCAATCCGTAGTCTGGGAATGTTTGGGAAGGGATTGGGGGCTATTAGGTTTGGATGGGGTGTGATAACGGGGAGTAGGGCTTTGTATAGTTGTTTGCTGCGAATGGTGAGTAATCGCGTAGTTGGAAGTTTTGGCAGGATGGATAGGGGTACATTTCTATAAGTTGGCAAGGAAATTGGTATCAAACCATGATCTGGCTAGGGCAACCCATGGTTTAGAAGTGCGTGTAACGAGTATTTCCTACAAGTGGTCTATGGCGAAGGTGGTCTGCTGAGGTGTATGTTTTTTAGGTTAATGCCCCCTTGATCGCTTGGTTGGTAAAGGATTTCCCTCCGAATGGGGAGAAATGTTTTATTTCTCCATATGAAATTCACACATAGAGTGAGAATTTCATTAAGTGCCCGCATGGGGATTATGTTCCCTTTTGCTTGGTGCCAGATCTTGCTTAAGGCTAAGCAATTAACAATTTTGGCTCGGCCGTAGTAGCTGAGTCTCCGTTGAGTCCAGATTTGCAGCCTCACTCTTAACCGCCTCACCAGTTTAGTCCAATGCGATTTTTCTTCCTCTCTAGAACCAAAGAAGACGTTTAGGATTTTACCGATGGTCTTTGTGATGGGGATGTCAGGAAGTGGGTTAGAGGTATTCTGTTTTCTTTGATGAAGTATTATGAGTTTTGATTTTTTTCCTGTTAATATTGCAATCACAGGCAAGCTGGTGTTGATCCAGGATGTTGACAATTCTATGTAGAGATGCAACATCCTGGACAACAAGATTGACGTCGTCCGCGTAAGCAATAACTTTGATGTCTGTTTTATTTTCTGGGGAGTGAATACCTCTAATACTGGGGTCGCTTCTGAGAATTGACAGGAGTGGTTAAAGGTAAATGATGTAAAGTAACATCGCTAAGGGGCAACCTTGACGAATCGAACACTCAACGTTGATGCAACTGGATGTGTATCCGTTGATGAGGATTCGACAGACAATATTTCTGTGGCGAGTTTGATCCAGGATATGAGGTTTTCTCTAAAACCCATTCTTTCTAGCACAAGCCATAAGTATTCATGGCATACCCTGTCGAAGGCTTTTTCTTGGTCGATGGAGAGCATGTAGGCCTCGATGTTGTTCAGTTTGCAGTAGTCCTTGATATTTCTTACGGTGTGGATAGAGTCGTGTATCCGCCTGCCCTTGACTACGCATGTATGGTCCTCTTCTATTATTTCGTCGAGGACGGTTGAAAGCTTGTTGGCAATGATTTTGGCCAGAATCTTGTAGTCGGTGGTCAGGAGCGAGATTGATCTCCAGATGCTTATTTCTGTGGGTTCGTCAGTGGCTTCGCCTTTCGGTAATAGAATAATTATGCCGAGTCTTTGGAAATAGGTGAGTTGCCCATTTATGAGGCTGTCATTGAAGACGTCCACGAGCGGGTTTCTCAAGAGTTTGCGGAAGCGTTTATAGAATTGGAATGGGATGCCATCAACGCCAGGGAAAATTTCATACATTGTTACATCATCATAAAAAGTCATCTTTAATCGCATTTATACCAATAATAAGCTCTAAATTATGACTTCGTACCATGATGTAATAATGTATGACGTTTCCGCGCTCAGGCTTTCTCTTTAGGTGGTGTTGAGTCAGCAGGCTTTGTTTTTTAGGTGGAATTGAGTAAGATAAAAGTTTATTCACGATGCATCAAATTGTATTGTTGCTTCAACAAACAAGCGCTCATCAACTCCCTTATTGTTGCTACATCCAAAGCATTTTTCTCCGTGCAGGAGCTGCTTGATAGGGACAAGCCACAACGTCTCTCATTCGCAGTCAGTTTTCTCAACAGAATGACTGTTGATCTGTCATGGCCTTGGAATATTCTGTGGAGCGACGAGGCTCATATCTACCTCAATGGTACAATCAACACACAGAATTGCCGCATTTGGGCTAAGGAAAATCCGCGGATCCACACTGAAATTCCCCTACACTCTCCAAAGGTCACTGTCTAGTGTGGATTCACGGCGACAGTCATCCTTGGGCCATTCTTCTTTGAGGAGATCGGTGAACGTGGGTCTGTCATATGTTCCGTTACGGGCCGTCGGTACCATGACATGCTGCAGACGTTTGTTGTGCCGCAACTACAGCAAAGGCGGGCCCTTACATCGACCATTTTCATGCAGGATGGTGCGCCCCCACATATCCATGGGTCCGTGAAGGCGCTAGTGCTCCAACACTTCACAGAGGAACGTGTTACTAGTCACTCCTTTCCTAATCCATGGCCCCCACGTTCGCCGGATCTAACTCCATGCGATTTCTGGTTATGGGGCTATTTAAAGAGTCCGGTGTATCGTGGAGGTGTTGCGACGTTGAATGACTTAAAGAACTCCATAACGCTTTACATGATCAGTTACGATCTGCTGTTGAACACACTGTCCATCGACTTGAAAATTTGCAGGTGAATGAGGGTGGTCACGTGGAGCACCTTTCCATACATCGTCCTGGACACGATTAACAACTGCTCCTCTTGTGCAATTTCGTCCTAATCTGTTCTTGTTTCTGCAAACTGAACTGTTTTTGTTTCTCCCTTACCTTTATCATAGTAATAGAAGGGAAAGTACAACAGCTCCCGAGCCGGCCACACCCCCTCGGCATGGTCGCGCATTTCATTGATTTTGGCCACAGTTAGTGGTTATTATTCAATAAAAGCATCCCAGTTCTATTATAGAAGGACCAGGCAACGTAACTATGTTTCCAGTTTAGGATTTAGAAACTTTTTTGAGAAGTAATAGTCCCCATTCTAAAGTAAGACCTCAGCTCGGTTAAGTGCCGCCCATGTTGTCAGGCGGATTTTTGCTGAAGCTGCGGCGCTGCGATCGAAGTCGCTCGTGCGAAAGCTATAACTGATAATCACTCATATTGAAAACGTACGATTTAAAATTCCAATAATTCCTGTTTAATTTGCCTGACTGCGAATATAACGTCATAGGTGAACGTGGGATACATGTGTCTTCAGTCTAAAGTTGTCCAAAATGTCCAGTTGTCCAAGAAAGTTGTTTTTAATAAAAACAATGCCTCGCTGTTTTGATGCTGATTTCATCAATAGAAACATTGTTTATTACCTGTTTGGTTATATTCTAAATGGGTCTGAAAAATTTATAACTTGCAAGAAATGCTCTGAATTATTTGTAATTTTTTGATTCTGTGCCATCAGAAGCTTATTTTACTTTACGTATATAAAAATTACAATAGCTTTCTCGTTAAGCTTTCATTGATACATGGATTTTATCAGAGTATGTTTGGAAAAAATAATGGGAATACAAGAATTAGCAACTTAGAGATCGTTCACAAAATATATTCGCTAAAATGACAAAATTTTAACTTCTTTCCCTTTGTAACATTGAAACATTAATAAAAACCCCTCCCCCAAATGAACATACATAATTTATTAGAATACCCCCCCCCCCCTCTTAAAAGAGGAAATCTTTTCACATAAAAAGGAGCCGTGACCACTTTTGCATAGACCGAGGCGAATTTTTAAAAATTTAGGCGAACCTTTTGATACCCCTCCCTCCCCCCTCCCCCCATTTATCCGTTCATTTTGTCACAGTTTTGAAATTCCCACCCTCCCCTCTCCGTCAAGCGAACGTATTTTCTGAATGACCCCTTAAATGAGGTTAGTAATGACTCCTTATATGAGAACATAACGAATTTGTATTTAAGTTCAAGCATTGGCAACGATGTTTGAAGAACAATAAATGTTTGATTTCAATTTGCTTTTTTTTAATGTCCAACTTTAAAGTTAAATAACTTTATTTAAGATTTATATTAAATTTATGTTAAAATTGTATAACTTAATATCAAGAACAGATGAAGTTAGATTATTGTTAATATAAATTATAAAATTTGTTAAAAGCGTTATAGATTAAGGTTAAATGTACTCCAAAAAGTTTTTTAACTTATTAGTATAGAGATGTTCCTTTCTTCCTTGAAAGGTTTATGAACACGGTTATCACAATAATAGGCATACAAATTTCAAAAAACCATGCAACAACATTGAAATTCAACCCGATTTACGATCTATTTCGATTGAAGCGCCCTCATACGAGTGGACAGTGCAACTCGGGAGCTGGCGTACTTTCCCTTCTATTACTATGCCTTTGTTTAATGTGGTTCGATGACGGGCACATACGTCGCCGGATTGACGTGTTTCGAGCACATACGTTTCCGAATTGACGTGTTTCGGGCACATACGTGGCCGAAATGACGGCTTTCGGGGACACGCGTGGCCGAATTTTCATGATTATCAACATGATTTTCAACATGTATTATCATGAATACAGATGAAACGAAGGTCTTGTGAAGAAATTATACACGAAAACACAGAAAGAAACAGTAAACAGGATTTTCATCTGGATTTTCTTCTCCTGTTTACTGTGTTTGTGTGTTTTCGTGTAAAATTTCTTCACAAGACCTTCTTTTCATCTGTGTTTCGATGACGAAGTGATCAGAAACTAGTCAATAAATGTTAATATTGTTTCTGTATTCCGTTTTGGTCGTTTATTGTGTTAAATTTCATGTTTTCCCCGAAAAGGCGCCCTCTGGCGGACATTTAGGAACTAAAATTTTTTTTTCGAAATTCCGTGAGCGCATCTCGTATATAGCCCATATACAAAATTTCGTTGCATTCCGTTCACCCGTTTGCGCTGTAGGATGCCGTTTATAACCACCCGGTACTTGGACGACTTCGTGGAACGTTATCGGCTCTTCCAATTTCTCCCCTTGTAGTTGGCTGATCTGCTTTGTGTTCTTTAGAAAGAATGACCGTATATTGGGTTCTGACTGTTTTGGGCAGAAGATGTTTCGATAGATGTTTTCAAATTGTTGCATTATGTCGGAGCATGTGTGGAGAACTAGTCCTTTCGAGTTTTTGAGGGCGTTGATGTTTTTTTTTCCTGGATTTGGTTGCCTCCTGCTTAAAGAAAAATTTGGTTGGTCGTTCATTGTTGTCAATCAGTTGGGCTCTGGAGCAGATCATAGCACCCCGGGCTTTTTCCTCGAGCTTAGTGTTGAGTTCTCACTTCAATTTGTTTTGGTAGGGTTTTGCATTATACATTTCAGTTTCTGTTGTAGGTGTTTTATTTCGTTGTTCTGAGCGGTCTTAATTGAAGTTGAGTGTTTAACAGCGAGGCCTTTAATTTTTGCTTTTTCCCACCAGATGGCGTCATGGTAATTACTGTTGATTTCTTCTTCTAAAAGCTTGGTCATCTCGTCGATGAACTGTTGGTTGGCGAGAAGACTTACGTTGAATTTCCAGAATCCAGGTCCTGTCGTGTTAGGCGTGGGGTGTAATATAATCGTGGTCACTGAAAGGGCAGGGTTCAATGTCTGCTTTCGTATTATTGTCAACAACGTCCTTGCTGATATAGAACCTGTCTATTCGGGTGTTTGCTGAGTTCCCGGAAAAAGTGAATCCCAGTGCTGTTGGGTGTTTCACTCTCCAGACGTCGATCAGGTTATTTTCGGTGCATATGCTATTTAGCCTTTGCCCGTGGATGGTACTGGCCTCGATGTCGCCTCCTATCTTGTCAGAGGTGTTGTCTGTGATGCAGTTGAAGTCTCCCGCTAGAATCAGTTTCCCGTTAAGCGATAGGTATTTTGGAACAAAGTAAAGCACCAGAGGCAACTGGAACCTGGAACCTCAGTGCCCCCCGAAGCGCAGGTGTTTGTACCCTAATCAGAACGCCATCCCCAATGCATGTAAACTAATCAAATGCCAGACAAGGTGGTAGAATTTTAACCATTGATGCCACCATAAATACTGTCCCCTTCCGCATAATCAACTGTTATTTACCCGACAATCCGACCCACAGAAACTTCTATATCCACTAAGCTACTGCGGACATGGAAGCTATCGCTATCAAACATGCCCTATGAGCATGGGTTAAAGCTCGGCTCCTTGTTCGCAAGTCAGGACCAAGATCTGTGTAACAAGGTCTCGCCATGCGCAGGCCCCAGTCACGTGATCTGACGTCATTGCCACCGTTAGATAGTAGACGCTTGCGTGGTGCGTGTTAGTACTGTCAGTTTTGTTAAGACCTAATTATTTATTAGAGAAGGAAAACTAAACCAGTTTCGAATTTCAAATTTATGTTTAATATCAATAAAATGGTACAAGAATTAAATAAAAAAATTAAATATGTTCCACTAGCAATCATACATAAAACAAAGAAAAAAAGAATAATGAAAACATCCTCTTTAAATATTTCAATTAGTAACTTTCTTTAATTTTTTTTCCTTTTTCTTTCTATTCACATCCGACAATTTTTTATTTAACTCTTTTATTTAACTCGGTTCTATTTATCTCTAATATACGTTCTAAATCGAATATATTTTTTAACAACTACAATAGGAATTTTTTCAATACTTGGCAATGAATTATAAGCAAGATTACTATGATCACCAGCTAATATCCCGAATAACCGCCTTTAGCGGTACGGACAGCAGCTAAACGGCGTGAGAGTGAGACAATAAGATTCTGATAGCTGGTAGCTATGGCCATCCAGAGCGAGGTGATCTCATGGCCATGCAGACGCACATGACGATCGAGGTGATCCCAAAGGTTCTCGATTGGGTTGAGGTCTAGGGAATTAGTGGGCCAGGGTAGTATTTGGAACTCTTGGTCGTGTTCCTCAAACCATCCCCGAACAATTGCAGCCGTATGACACGTCGCATTGTCTTGCTGGAACGTGCCATCTCCCTCTGGGAAGACAGTCGGCATGAATGGGTGTATTGATCTGCAATTATGGATAAATAACCGAATCGGTTGAGAGTGCCTTCCACAAGTATCAGACAATGAGCCCAATAGGCCCAAACGCCATGAGAACACTCCCCACACCATGACGCTGCTGCCACCAGCTTGGATTAGTCCAACAATGGTTGCAGGATGCTAGTTCTCGGAGGTTTCTCGCCTCACCCGCCAACGGTCGTCTCTTCCGTGGAGCAGAAATCGTGACTCATCGGAGAAGGCAACCTTTTTCCAGTCAGAAGTGGTCCAGTTTCTGTACTTTTGGGCAAATTGAAGCCGTTTTTTACGATGAACCTTCGTCAGCATGGATACGGTGACCATCGGTCTGCTGCGGAGGCCCATACGTAGCACGGTCCTCTGTACTGTGGTTTTAGAGACATGTCTGGTAGCACATGAGCGGTAAGTTGGTCCACTGTAGCTCTTCGGTTGGCCTTCACACACCTTCGCAGCCGACGTTCACCTCTCTTATCAATGGCACGTGGTGCTCCACAGTTCCCATACCATTTATTCTGAACGGTCCCATTTTCTCAGTCATGGGTACACTTTAACTACAGCATCACGATAACAGTTCACAAACTGTGCGGTTTCCGAAATACTGCCACCCTTTGGCCCGAAATCCGATTATATAGTTTCTTACCCATTGCAGCAATGAGTGGTATGTTTTTCTTAACATAGTGGAAACCTACCTTATATAGTCACCTAACCAATTCCTAACACGTGACATAGTTCCTCGGCTGGGCAACCCATAGACAAACGTAGGGCGTGGTCATTATATGTGACTCGACCCTGTAAAATACACAATGTATTTTACCAATGTACTCAGGCAATATTGTAGACAAAAGAGAAGAGTAAAAATAAAAAAATAAATTCATCTACCGTAATAATGTTCAGCACAATAGTTTTAATGTTGAGATCGGAAGTACTAGACCATCCACCCTGCTCGCCCGACCTGTCATCATTTGATTTCGATTTGATACTGAAATTGAAAGCTCCTTTGCGTGCGAATCGCTTCCCAGCAGGAGAAGACATCGCCAATGCAGTGCGACGCGAGATTATCAGACTGGACAATGGAGCAGCGAACGGTTGGTTACCTTTGAGATTACTTTCAAAGTTTTTAATGTGTTAATGTGCGTGCAGATTATGGTGCTCAACATTATTTCGATACTGTATATGAATTTTTTTGATTTTTATTATTCTCCCTTACTTGCAATACTTCCTGAGTAACCCATATAACAGACATTATTGTTAAAGTACATTGTGTATTTTCATGGTTATATTATGAAATGTTTATACAGGGTGTATCTGAAACCCTGTCACAAACTTGGAAGGGAGGTAGTGTGGGTATGAACATGGGTCCGAATTTGAACGATAACTGAGATATGAACAGAAATAAAAATGCCGCCACCAAGATCAACAAGTTAATAACTCAGGTTCTCTAACACCTAGAATAAGGAAATTTGGATAATAGGGTACATAAAACTGCGTATACCGTTAAAATTTGATCGAATTCCAACAAGAAGTTTCCGAGTTACTCATCCAATATCATAACACGTGTTCACTTGTGAGCGCTAACCAGCACTTGTTGCAATTTTGACTGCGTAACTCGGAACTTCTCGCTGGAATTCGACTAAATTTTAACAGTACACACAGTCTTATGTACCCTGTTATTCCTCCAAATTTCATTAATCTAGGCTTTACAGAACCTGAGTTATTAACTTGTTGATCTTGGTGGCGGCATTTTTATTTCTGTTCATAGCTCAGTTATCGTTCAAATTCGGACCCATGTTCAAATCAACTTTTTTGCTTAGAATCACCGATACTACCTCCTCTCCAAGTTTGTGACAGGGTTTCAGATACACCCTGTATAACCACACATTTGCTTGCAAAAAAAATAATTTTCATGACTTGTAAGTGACCCTCGTCTAATATTTCTATAGGTGAAATTTTAAGTAATTTTTCCAGAATATTTTTTTCGTTGTTGTTTCTTCTGGAGCACTTAAATCTATCTCGTAAATTTTTTTAAAAAAAGCCAATTTACACTCAATGAGACAATATTAAAAAAAAACGAATATCTAAAGGACATATTTTTTTGAACTCTTTTTCATCAATAATCTGAACAGCTGAGGTATAGTATAGGATAAAACCCTCACAGAACATTCGTGAGTTATATATTTTTAGATCTTTAAAAAAAGTTGTCAAAATTTTTACCTGTCATTTCGCAGCACAGAAGCAGGAAAACGGTTAATACGAGAAGAAGCAGCAAAACAATTAATCTTACAAAAGACATGATGAAAACTGATTTTTTTTTATGTTGCAGTAACGGCTAAATAGGATAATAGAAATCAAAACAGATATTTTTAAACACAAGTTTAAAAGCACATATTTTATAAACAAAAATTTAATGATTCTTAAATTTAAAAAAAACAACATAGATTTCGAATTATGAAAATACCTCACATGGAATTACATTCTGTTTGGATTAAAATAAGATCTTAACAAGTCAAGTAGTTTATAATGGGCTCTATTACATGTATATGTTGTAAAGCATGTATTTATTTCATCTACGATTTCTCGCGAACCGTATAACTTCTTCAAATCTTTTTGTGGATTGTCGTTCTTTCTAGACTTAGCTGAGGTTAAGATTTTTCATATCGCGAAATATGACATATGTCATTCAATCGGAAATGAGAAGAAATAAAGAGTTTTCTTCAATAAATTTTTAAGAAAGCTTTCATCATTAGGTATGTTACATACTCTGACAATTAAAATCAAAACTTGTTATGGTTTTCAGCATACTTGCAAATCTTTCTATACTAGGTAACCACAAAAGTTCTTGCCGTTTTTTAATTCCGGAAAACAAAATGATGTACACAAAAAGTAGCGTATCGCTAGTCCCTAAAGTAATCCCCATTGGCATCTAGCACCCTCTGCCAACGTGTCTCCAGTTGGTCAATCTCCTGGCTGTAAAACTTGCCGGTCTTGGACTCAAAGAAATCCGTGAGTGCCTTTCGCAGGTCTGTATCATTGGTGTAGGATTTTCCACGAAGATGGTTGTCCAGAGAATGGAAAAGGTGATAATCCGTTGGAGCAAGATCTGGCTGGATGACACAAAGTTTCCCAGCCAAACCGCTCTATGGTTTCCCTGGCCACCGGCGCCAGATGTGGCCCGGCATTGTCATAAGGGAAGAGTACCCCTTTGCGATTCACCAATGAAGGCTCCTTCTGCTGCAACACCTGTTACACGCGTTCCAACTGCTAGGAGTATAGGTCCCTAGTGATGGTTTGGCCAGTTGATAGGAGCTCGTCTAGTTCACCATTTGGCGTCTGGTCCACCAGACACAGTAGACTACGGGGTTCATCAGAAATGGCAAATTCTCCCGACCTGAATTTCTGGAATCAATGCCTTGCGGTGCGTTCATTCACAGCATCATCCCCAAACGCAAGACATATTCGGCGACTTGATGCTGCTGCTGACAACCCCACCTTGAAGTCATAAAGCAAACAACATACAAGTTGTATAACCATCTCTTTTGATACCTCCATTTGTCTTCACTTCTGCACGAGATGTGATTGATGTGAATGCCCAACAGCCGTGTATTTATACAGGCTAACCTTCCTGCTCTCCCCCCTGACAGATTTTGGACTACACTATATACTCGTTTGCATATCTTCTATCACTTCCTTTTATGGCAACATAAAAACGGCAAGAACTTTTGTGGTTGCCTAATAATTGGTTATTTTAATAGATAAGTTAGGTTTGATATTCCAAGTTTCTGTATTTCTAATATTGCCTATTGAACAGTCAGTATTAATTTAATAGATCGGCATTAAAAACTTGTGTCTCATTATGAAAAGTGCCTCAATTTCAAAGAGGATTATGTAGAAATGTAGTGTTAGGTTTAGTATTGTTGCAAATAAAGTTTGTTTTGATATTTTTCTTATTTTTTAGATACATCCAATCATTCTTTACTTTCTGGACGACTCTCGTACAAGTTGTTTAGGGTAAATTTTACAATAACTAAATTTTACTTTCTTTTTGCCAATTTGACAAACTGTACAGGGTTATTCATCACAGATCACCCAAACTTCTCCAGGGTGATTCCTAGGAAAAAACACCGATGGCATGAAAAGTGTGTGGTTTTTCACTCATAAAAACCGCGCAACTCGCTGCAGGTCGTTAAAACCTGCTAAGAACCCTATCCACCTGTTAGGATAATTGGTTTAGCTCGGCTTGGTTGAATAATGGGATAAATTGTTTAAAGTAAATTTTTGAGTAGCTGAATTAAAGCTTTCTTCCATTGGGGTTAATAGACAAACAAGGGAGGAACCACAAAGATATAGCTTTGTCTGTTAATCGTTGTCCACTGTTTCTGGCACCTCTCCCTGAGTTTAAGTAATTGGACTTAATTATTGTAAATGCAAAATGTGAATGTATTATCGATATACACTTAAAAAGTTGACGTGCATATTATCTTGCCGGCCAGGTGGCCGAGAGGGCTAGGGCGTAGGCTTTCTAGTTCTCGAGTCTGCCTGGTCGTGCATTCCAATCCCGCCGTGGGCATGGATGTTTGTGTTTGTCCCGGGCTGCGTACAGAAATAACTTGTTTAAAACGCGCAAAATGACCTTAGTAGTCGACGCCAAAATTTCTACTAAACCAATATTATCTTCGAAGACTCTTTGTAGACAACAGTTTTTGTTTATCCACCAGGAGCAAAGATGAAAAGTATTTTGTAGATCTAACGCTTGAGCTCCAAATTGACTCCCGCTACTTTCAACGATTGTCCTTGCGTTTTATTGATCATCATAGGAAACTGAATTCGCATGAAATGAAATGGATAGCGAGGAATCAACACATCAGTAATTTCAGGAGAGTAGCCTTGTTTCTGTCTTAGGAGGAAAATAATGTTTTTTTTTCTGTATTTTTACTAATGCAAGAAATAAAACACTCTTTAACCACAACGAGTAAAAAGAAAAAATATAAAATATAAATAAATAAAAAATAAAAAAAATATAAAATAACTTATTTTTGTTTTTAACTTTAATAACGGTAGCGTAAGAGTAGGTTGTTGCTTGTTATTTTTAGCTTGTGATACTGTTGTTAGTAGTATTATTGTTGAATTTAGAAATTTTAATGTATTTTGTTACAAGAAAAATGCGTAGGGTAATTGTACCAGTAGTTAACAGTATACCAGTAATTGACAATTCACGATTTAAAGGCTTTTAATAAAGCAGCAAGGCAAGAAAAGGGATTGGTGTTGCCACCTCGTATTAAACTATGTATTAGGCTTCCCAGACAGCAAAAAAAACCTAGGAACTTACTCCCGAGTATGGCCGCAAACACATGTTGATTGTTCAATGCCTTACTGAGTCGAAAAAAACCTTGTAATGAACCAGTACGCGAGGGTTTGATTACTTGAATTTTTTTCATGAATGTTATGCAATATTTGTTATTAATTTTACGTGAACCTTTTTTGTGTGATCAGTGAACAATATTTCTAGTAGTAAAAGAATTTCAGATGATCTGTGCGTTAACCGTTTTAATCCACCGTTTGAACTTATCACTAGTAATTGACATAACCTGTAAATTATTGATAATTTCTGTGTTTAAAAAACGAACAAAAATATAATAATGTGATATAGAATGTAAAGTAATAATAAAGGAAACATAATGGTTTTAAGTGTAACTTCTTAATTTCCAGTAATTGGCCTACCTGTGTCAATTATAGGAACTTGACTGTCAATTTCTAGATCACCCACTTTGACATAAATCTTCTAGGCCCTATTCGCCGATTCTTTTTATTGGTCCTGAATCTTGTCACAGAGACGATCAACAGATAACCCAGAACAAGTTATCTTCCAAGAAGAAAACTACTACTAGTATTCTGTTTACAATGATAAGAAGTAGCATAGGATGAATTGGATGAATTTTGCAAGTAGAAGAACAATCGTCAAAAATCAAGTTTTTCTACGAACAATTTGTTGGCCAAGATCTAGTGATATTGCACTACTGGAAAACATCTTCATTTTATATGTCCTTGCACTTTACATGGGAGTGGGCTGATTTTATTTATTATTTCAAAGGAAAAAAAAGATAAGGAACAAGTTAAGTTTAAAAAAAAACACAATTTTAGTTAATGTTAAACATTTTATACATTCTTCAAAATGCTTGATTTCATCAGCTACTTTTGAATGTTGTCATTTTTTTTGTAAAATATATAATAAAAATGTGTAATTAAAATATTGTTAATTACTGGCGAAACTGCCTGTCAACTTCTGATGCATTCACTGTCAACTACTGGTGATTCATGCATTAGTTAGGAAAAAATTTAATTACTTAATAGCTTTTAAAGATATAATAATTGTTTAGAGATTGACACAGTGCATTATATTTACAATTTTAATGGTATAACTAGAAAAATTTCAAAATGCAATTTGATTTACGTACACAATTTCGTTTCACAGTAATGTCTTAAACTGTCAATTACTGGTACATCTACCCTAGTTTTTCACTCATAAAACCCATGCAAACCGCGGAAATCCATGGCAAAGTAATGAAAACCTTTTCCCGGACTATCTTAAAGCATCATGCAAAGTTTGACGCCCGTCGGTTTCGCGGTTCTAGAGATTATCGGAAGTATAGACACAGATAGACACACATTGTCTTTTATTAACATGTATAATTCTATCTAATAAGGAGAAAATAGTAAAGGTATGTAAAATAATGGAAATTTTTGTTATTGTTCAAAACAATAATGTCTACAAAAACTTATTCAACTTAAGAATGCTTTTTCAATTAAATATGATATCGATTACTGTAGGTCGAATAATCACAATAAGACCACATCTACTTTATGTTAATTTTATGTTAATGAGGTGTTACATCTTATAACAAAAAAAATCATGAATTAAAAATTCACCATATTTATGGGCACTTAACTAATGAAATATTGCAAACAAAGCCGAATGAAAAAAAAAACAATTTGGAATTTTACCTAATATTTTAACTGTTGGTTTAAGATAAGGGGATTTGGTAAATAACTAGTTTCTTTCTATGTCCCTTCATTATTTTCAAAAGACATGGAAAGTAACGTGTATTTTAAACAAAAAATATTTTAAAAAGATGTCATAAATTTTTAACCATCAACTAATCTGTATCATACATTGTGTGGAACCTAACAGTCAGGTCAGTTATCACATTATAAGAAACTTTATCAAAACTACTTTTTTATTATTAAATAAAATGAAAGAACAAAATTAAAAAAAAAAAATAACTTTTAGATTTCATATTACCTATATATGAGTTTGTGATGACGGAAAGCACAGCAACGGCTATCTAAACTTTCAGACAGACTGAGAGAAAATGCTGCATTGCCATACAATTTTATTTCTTTCCATTATCCGGCCTTCCTTTGTTCCGTTTTTCCTTTATTCTGTTTTTCCTTATTTCCGTTTCTCCTTAGACCACACAGATGAGTAATCATGGATAATTCGCAGAAAAAGTTTTAAAGAGTTTACATTGTCCATTGTTTTTATGACGAAGAATTCCACCCTCATATAATAGTCTGCATGATTAGAACAAAAAATAAAAAAATTAATAACAAAATAAATTTTTGCTTGTGGTTATCTAAATTATCCGTATTAAGTAAAAGCTTTTTAAATTTCTTTATGCGAAATAAAAATCTCAAGAGCCTAACTTCCTGTTTTTAATTATTCGATCTCACCAAATTCTTCCAGTTTCAATTTTTTTAAAGTGACGAAACGCTTCCGTTAACTGAATAGGTAACTCGTAAACATGTTTGTCGCTTCTTACCTTTACTAAGAAACTTATTTTATTCCGGATTTGTTTTTTTATCACAACAAAAAATCATATTACCTAATTTTTTAAATTTATAACACATTTTTAATTTAACTGCAGATCTGTCGATACTCATTATTGTGGATATCAAGTTGGAACAAAGAGCCCAACGTGTGATTTTGTGTTAAGCTTGGGAAATCGGCCACAGGATATTAAATGTTTCGACAAGCTCATGGAGTTTAATATTTATGTTATTATTTAATTTTCATACTATAGTATTATTATTTAATTTTTACTTAATAAAAGTTGAATTTCCTGTAAGTGCTCAATTTGTCCGATGATTAATTTTTACAGTTATTAATTTCATTCTGAAAATGAAGGATACTGAAGCGGTATAAGCAGTTTGGGGCGAATAAACTGAAATGTCCGGGCCCTCTGTCAACAAGATCACGTTTATAGTGGCTACAATTCATTTTAGCCGCTGTATTTAAATACTGATTTTTAACAGTAACGGCATTTATTGTTACCTTTCAAGAAATTAAATTAATAACAAAAAAAAAAAATTTCGTAATTGATTTTATTAAAGTTTTTTTCGATCATTTATTTATTATCTCGACCAACTAAAATACCCGACGAATTTGTCTCCGACAAATTGACCGCCCGACCAACTGATACTCTCGAAGAATTGACGTTCGACTAATTGACCCCTCGACGAAATGACATTCGACGAATTGACTCCGACGACTTGAACCTCGACGAACTGACCTGATACCATTGTAGAATGGTGTGCACAAGTCTGTCACAGTTTTCGAGCCTAATTCTTTTTCAATTGGTGCATCTGCAAGTTTTCCATAGTAGACCTTTCCTTTCAGTGCGTAATACTTTGTAGAATCAATAATCCAAAATATTTTTATTCCATATTTCGCAGGCTTGCTTGGTAAAAGAACATCTTCCACGGAAGGGAACTAGTTGCTCATCAACGGTCAAATTAACATCTGGTTTGTATACATTGCTGCAATTGACAATAAACTGATTCCAGATATAACTATTTGCTGTCAGACGGTCAGTTTGCAACCTGAATAATCGAGTTCTTTTATCGTCAAATTGTAGCAAACGACGGATATCTTCAAATCAGTTCACAGCCATTATTGCTTTGAAATGTGGATCAGAATGTTTATCCAGGAAGAGTTCTCTTATTGGAACATCGAATGATTTTTGTACACCAGCCATCAAGACAAATCCTATGAATGCTAGAAACTCTTCTTTTATGACATTTGCAATTCGTCGTCCTTCTGAATTTGTATACATCAGGATTTCATCGAGGATTTCTTTAGGAAAAAAACTTTGAAAAGCTTCGAATTTCGAATCTATGTTGCCACCTTGTAATTCCGGTTGTTGTTTAACAACTTTATGTGCACGTATTCTTGATGCTGGTGGTGCCTTTTCATCCCAAAAAATTCCGGTTTTGGAATTTCTTTGTTGAAGCTGAGGGCGACTCTTCCTCCTTTTCAACATATGAATCTTCAGAACTTGCACTGGCACTTTCTTCCGGCAGAATAAGCTCTACATCAGATAAAGAAATGTCACTTTCATCATACTCTTCTAACACTGCTCTTATCTCTTCTTCACTCAAAGATCTTGACATCATCGAATAATTCTACAGCATCACGAATACAAATAGTTTTGAAAAGCAAATTATTTCAGAACCACATGAAAATGGAATCAAAATAATTGGGACATACACAACAAGGGTGAATCTGTTTAGATGGTGTCAGGAAAGAAACAGAAATTAGCCCACTAATACACATTAAAGGAACATTGGTGTACACAGTTTCTGGCTTTTATTGTTTAGCCTACTAATGTTTCAAACGTTGATAAAGCAGCGAAAATGACTGAAATCGAAACTAAAACTTTTAGCTACTAATGGAAAAAAAACATTACGGAATGAACAACATAAGAGGAGGAACAAACTTGCTCCGAAAACATCACATGGGTCTAAAAGACCCGGCTTATGGAAATATGTCATTTTGTCTTTCTGAATTTTTCATTGCACTCCAGATAAATTAAAACTGTACAAACGTCCGTATAAAAGATTAGATAACTTGAAGATTACTAATTTTTGGAAAAAAAAATCACTGGTTAGTTCTTCCACAATTACGAATATTATGGTTGCCCGGGTCCAAAATACCCGGCTTATGCATCGTAGGGTTAGGTTAAGTTAGAAAGATGCAATTATTATACATCTTTGTTATAACTTTTATTATTGTCATTTAATTCGTTTCATAATTCCTTCATGTTGTATTTATCCTATTTGTTAATCATGTAATCTTCTCTGTAAACCACCACTCATCATGAGCTACTATTCTTCTGATTGGTGGGCGTATACCATGTATTCGGTGGTGGGGACTGACTTGGCTACATCAAAACGCGTAGGTTTGCTTATTAAACGCTACCATTTGTCTACTCAAAGACCCTTTATAGTTATTTTAAATGATGCAAGGTTTAATGATTACATGGACGTCGATGACAATCTGATGACAAGTTATGAGGCTACTGAGGAGAATATTGTAAAACTAATTTCAGAGTCAACAGAGATTGATAAGAAACTGGAGAAGATAAGAGCAGCACAAATGAAGAAAATGATGAATTGTGCAGATTCAAACCCACTTATAGTGAACTGAGACATGCAGTTAACATTTTGCGTCAGTTTGCTAGTTGCTATCCAAATGAAAAAGATAAGCATATTGAAGATGATATAAAACATTTAAAATCAATGATTTTTCGATTGAAAAATGGAAGGAAAAGTTCTGCGATCTGAATTCGAACCAGGAACCTCGACTATCATGGCCGTCGCCTCTACCAATTGGGCTATCGCAGACACCTGGACAGCCAAGATGCTCTCCAGTTTATAATCATTATTATTTATTTAAAATCAGTATTGTTAAACCTACGGCTTGAAAATGTTTATTCAAACAAACATTACTGCCTTTTTCAAACAAAATAAATGTTTCATTTTTGTTACATGTAAGGCATTTCTCCTTGAAAATATACAATACATCATGATCTTTACATTTTCATATGGATACTGTGAACTATTTAAAAGGTCCGGAAAAGTTCACTATACCGGATATTGTGTACACTCGGTAATGTGTACGCTTTTCTCTTCCAACAATGAGTTCAGAGTAACGAGTTTCGATTGTAATTAAATGTTCGCTTTAAAGATAAAATTTATTCCATTCCATTCTAGTTAAATACACTATCAAAATTACAAAAAATCGGGATTAGTTTTTCCGTAGATTTTTTCGTATTCAAACGGTGCACGATAGAACAAAAATGATTCAAACCATTGAAATGGGCTAACTTGCAAAATGAAACAGGTTTGCTTCAAATAGGTCCACGAGTTGCCGAGTTGTTTTTTTTCGGATACATGTATTTTAATTAATTAACAATTAAAATTAACACTGTTAATTATTAAAAAAGAATGGAGATTATAATTGTTTACTTTGTTGCCTCACTTGCAAAATATAGGGCGATTCTAAGTAGCCGTACCAGGCTTTTTTCTCGGAAATCCGACATGCTGGGGCTTTGAGGAAAACATTTACATAACTAGAACTATGTGAAGAATTTAATGTTGGCTATGCCATTTACAGGAATCTTTAAATGGGAACTTAGGTCGGTAGCGTGTCGTTAAACAGGTCTTGGAAAAAGAAGCAATTTTTGAAGGAAACGGTTTTTTTTTTAATCAATCGACTTCCCAAAGGAAATAACAATAAAAACATTTTCAGGTTAAGTGCAGGTTTCATCACAGTAAATGTTCAAACTGCTGTATATTTACCTAGTAGGACTTGTGCATTACTGGCCGAGAGCACATCTTTCTACGTTAGCCTTGTGCATGTCCTCATTATTCGATTCTAGATATATTCGCTGTTGGCTACTTTGTATACACAATTTATTTCAACCATCTCCAGAGGAAGAAATCAAGGGGAGTGAGGTCTGAAGACCGAGGGGCTATGGTACGAGTCCAGCCCTATTAATCCATCACGGCGGGCAGATGCGATCGACGACTTCTCGCGCGATTTGCTAACCAACCTGCTGAAACCACATGCCTAAGGGCAGATCTTCAAAGAGTTCAGGCAGCTCTTAAAGTCAGCATAAACTACCCTGTTCAGGTTACTCTGGAAGAAATACGGACCTCTGGTAATGCCACATCACGGATTCACACTCGCCTACTTCACGGAGCCAATGAGGATTTTCCTAGGAAAGGGTAATGTGCATCAAGGATGTTGCTTCTAAATGTGGCTTCGTTCGTCCAAACACGGATAATTGGTAATTTTGGACTGGTTTCTAAACCACTGACAAAAAAAACCCCAACCTCCTCCGGCAATCACACTCTCCAAGCGTCTGGTGGAAATGAATGTGGAAGGGGTGGAACCAATGCTCTTGAGTATCCCCCAAACAGTCATGTGGCTTATTCCTGAGTCACGAAGGAGCCGTCCCGTGGAGACGTAGGATCCTGTCGAACTTCGGCCAGAATATCAGCACCTCTATCTCTCATCTTATGTTGTGGCTGGGCTGCACCTGACTTGTGTGTCTCACATGAACCACAAGCCGCTGTTAAAATATTCTGGTGTAAGGTGTACGATTAGGATACCGTGCAGCGTACAACCTCTCCGTAGCACAATAGTTTTGCTGACTTTCTCCTAACACCACAAACATGTCAAACGCTAGATCTATTGGATCTTATTTCTTCGATGCAAGTTTCGGAAGTTTATAGTTGACAGAGCATACGCAGTGTTCCCGTTGATCTTTTACCGCTGTGACTATGAATGCTATAGCGCTGTAACCAGAGCGCTAAGGGCAACGTTTTGAACTTGACGGAACGCCAGACGGCCAACGCAAAACGGCGTTGTCAGACTATGAACCAAGCTTTACTTTTCAGTGATCGTTGTGGAGCGGAAGTACAATAGTCCGGTATTCATATCAAGAATAGGCCGAGATGAACTTCACATACGCTTGGATGTACTAAGAAAAGTACCCCGACAGACCGCATCACCCGAATCACGAAACGTTTGCAACCATCTTTCGGTGTTTGCGTGAGAAAGGGGTCCTTTGATGCAACAGGCGAAAATGGAGGACGAACATCTTTTTTTTAACACTGACACAATCACTCCTTAGTCATTTCAAGTTGCGATATTACAGACAAACCGTCCATTTCCGGACATACACGGTGTCCATAATTAAAGAAGCCTATCGCAAAGCTGCCTACAGGTGAAACCAGTCATCAGAAAAGTGTGAAATGTTGTGGAGGACGTAATGAAGGGATGGGAATTTGTTTCAGCGAAATAAAAAACTAGTTACGAATTTTGCCACCAGAGGGCGTTTTAAGTTGAATACTTGTTATAAAAGTACTCTAAATACTTGTAGTAAAAATGTAAATTATTATTATTATTATTATTATTATTATTATTATTATTAATTATATAATTAATTAAAATTGCATCCCGCGTTGGGATATATATAACAGAGATCAAGATTAACATAAATTATCTACTGCCTGCAATAACAGTTTATAGGCATGCTTTTTATGATTTAAAAGATCGGTCATAATCGCAATTTATAATTTGACTTCTAATATTATACGCCAGGGAATTCCAAATTTATGCGCCGTCACGCAGCAGCTGTTACCTACTGGTTAAAACTGAGAAACATTCGCGGAGATCTTTTGTTAAGTTTACGAGATCGTGCATTGTTAGGGAAATTGTTTTACCAAAATAGTAATTCCGCAGTAGCTGTTCTACAGGAAATTTCGGACTTTGAACGGGGTGCGAAAAGGTCCCATGAATATGAAAAATCTTCAGAAAATGATAAAGAAATTTGAAGAAACGGGATCATTGTCAGCTCGTCCTTGCAGAGGAAGAAAACCCGTGTCTGCAGACGCATTAGAGGAGGTTTCGCTTCAGGTGGAAGAGGACAGAGCTGCAAATTCTCATGGTAGCACCAGTGTCCGGTATGTAGCTCAGGCGTTGGATAGGCCACGATCAACTGTCCTTAAGATCATGCGGAATATCCTCCGATATTATCCGTACAAACTTTCACTAGCGCAGCAGGTGTTTCCATTTGATTGTGATGATCGACTCCGGTTCTCACTTCAGTTTCTTCCTCGCGTTGAAGCCGATGCAGAATGGCCGTGGTATATCCTCTGGACAGATGAAGCACATTTTCACTTGGACGGCGCAATGAATAAACACAACTGCCCCATTTGGGAACCAGAAAATCTGCGCGCGTTCTTAGAGATTCCGTTGTAATCCCCGAAAGTGCCGGTATGGTGTGGATTTACGGCATCATTTATTCTCGGCCCGTACTTCTTCGAGGAATTAAGTTGTAGAGATCCAGTGACATGCTCGATCACCGGGTAGCGATATGCTTCGCTGTTAGAGAACGAAATTGTTCCGGCTCTGCAAGGCCGTCAGTGCCTTGCACGCACGATCTTTATACAAGACGCATTTGGATAACAGTTCTCTCGCTGGGAAAAAAGTAATCCACTGCTTCTTAATCATTTCTGACTGTAGAAATCAATGAAAAGTGAACTTTCTATTTTACACGCCCAAACATAACAATTTAAAGGCATTCAATAGAAAACGGGGTAACAAACTCTTGCGATATGTAGAATTGAAAACGACTAGGCGACGAAATTCCCACAGGTTCTCGCGGCAGAAAATGACATGTTCCGCTGACTCTTCTGAGGGGATCAGAGGAAGTGACTATACTTTATTTCAATTTAATTTTATACTACAGAAATGAGACTGGCCCTGTCACCTGCTCTGCGTATATTTAAGTATTCTTGCGCACTCTCAAATGATCTTGGGGCGACAAAATGAGATGCCAGATGCTCTTAAAATCACTCAAAAGTAGGAAATATGCAAAAGGAAATGAAAAGGGGAAAATTTAGAAGAATGTAAGAAAAATTCAGTATGGCAACAGAAGAAAATTTAGAAAAATCTTTACTAAATAAACGCAACCAAATCTGTAAGATTATTACCTTAATTTTTTGAATTCTATTGGTTATTTAATTTTATTTATTTATTTTTTATTCACAATTTAATTTAAATAAACTTATAATTAATTTTTTTCCATTGCCAGTGTTACAGATTAATTTTCCGTTCATTTAATAATTACCATAAAGCGTCTTACATTAATGATTTTAAATATACTTTAAAGATTTAATGATTATATTCTTCCGATTTCATCTATAAATATAAAATAACACTAGATGGAATCCTTCAAAATGTGACGGTAAACAACCATCTTATTATTAATCTCCATCTCTTTAATTAAAAAATAAATAAAAAAAATCGTCACAGCAACAAATAGAATAATAAATAATAAAGCAGCTTAAAAGCAGAGAACAACATATGCTCATAATTTATCTTCATTTTGCTGAATTAATTTTTTTCCATTTTAGTTTCGCACGACTAGTGTTTCAGTATTCCACCTTTTTATTTCATTTTATTTTTATTTCTCAGTATAAATTTAAAACGAATGAAAATACTTTGCATTCCAAAACATAGCAGAGTATTTTCTTCTTCCTCTCCCTCACTGTGGGTGTCCCAATTGCTCATTTAAGTCACAATTCATATGATTTTGAGAAAATAATGTTCCGAAAGACGATCAGGCGAGCTCACATTCACCATTTGGATAATCCACCAATATCACCGAGAATTCACTGAGGCGTTCGAGACATACGTGAATTCTCGAATTCTCTCGTGTTTCACGGAGAATTCTCTTGAATCTCGAAAAATTCACCAGTGGCTGTTCTCCGAACGCACCCAATGATATGAGAAAGCCTGCCGAACAGCCTTCTTCCATTGTTCAAATGTGTCTGCAAAAATCTACCCGCAAACATCAGGATTCAGCTCTGATTAGCGACAAAATTTAACATTGTTTCAGGTCACCTGATCATAGTAGTCCGGCCAACAATCCAACCTTCATTGTTTCCAACAAATGAAAAAATACTGATTGTTAAAATCCAAGATGGAAACAATGAAGGTTACATTGTTACTCGGACTAGTATGGTGAGGTGACTTTTCCGCGCAGAGGCTTGTCTTTCTCGTGGCTACGCTTCATACCCTACATTTGCTCAATCACACCGCGACAAAAAAAAAAATCGCAAGTACATCAAGTAATCTTTATTCAATCTTAACAATTTCCATAACTTGACAGCATAAGCAATTGAAGCAGCAATAAATTTTGTCGCTAGGCGATGCTGAATCCTGATGTCGTTAGGCTACGGTTGCCTTATAGTTGATATCATTGGTCTAGAGTTTTGCGGACACGGCTTGAAGGCCGATGGGCAGGCTTTCCTATCAATTGTAATACCCATTCGCACTACAGCTGGGCTGATCGAGTTGAGCTAGCTTATTCGGGCTAGCTCAGTTCAGGCTATCTGATGAAGCCAACCCGTTCGCAATACATTCTAGCCTGACCGAGTTTTATCAGCTTCGGTACCACTAAACCAGAGCTTGTTAATAAGTCATTGTCACTGTCAGTGCCACTATTTGCATCGTCGTCCTCCATGTTTTATGTTGCCGTGTCTCTCTCATGTCTTTTTTGTGCGTGAAATAACTGAAACAATGATATTTTGAAGAATGTTTGTTCGTTATTGCCCTTTCCCTCAGTCAATATGTCTAGGGAAATTACATGGAAACCCCTGCACAGTTAATTTCACGGAAACCCCTGCACCATTTAAATCAATTAAAAAAAATTCCAAAACATTTTTCTACCATTTAAAAAAAAAGTGCTCCAAAACCGGGTCCTTATTAAATTTGACATGGGTCATTAAAATGAAAGGAGAACATAAAATCAATCATAAAATGCAAATTCAAAAACTTTTAATGAGATACCAATTTCTTCAAAGGCATAAGTAATTCTAAAAATCATATAAAAGATCAATAAGATGTTAACAAACTTCAGGATAATAATTAAATAAAAGAACAAAGCATATTGAATGGCTACGATGTGGAAGTGATATGTACCAATGACGTTCTTTAATATATGTCATTGAAAAGAACATACATCAAATTTTCAAAATTTAATTTTGAGTAAATTTTTGAGAATAATTTTTATTAATAATGCAAAAATGACTGTTAATAAAGATCAATTAAAGGCTATTAATAACACATTATTTTCATGCATGGGGAAGAGTTTTAGCGCCATTGTGGCCAAAATAAGAAACCTACAGGGTGATTGTCACATGTATTAAAGATGAATTTAGAGCATCGCAGTGGAAGTCTT